>JASDQU010107208.1:188421-198563 GCA_032191745.1 Picea mariana | reverse complement strand
TGGTGTGTTTTGTTCTAGATCTAGGTGGATCTAGGGAGATCAGTTAGTGTCTGCACCTACCGATTAGTCCAATAACACCTTTCGGCAACACCTACAAAGTAGATGAAGTCTCACCCGAGGTAGAGGCAGGAGTGGTTGCAGGAATCACGTGTCTGCAACCTTAGTTGGGACACATATCTATGATTATAATACTTAATAGAGCATCTAGCACCGTTAGTTCATCATTATTTAACCAATATCTACTCCACAGAGAAAACAAAGCATCGCAACATTCACCCAGATCTAATGTATTTAAGCACTTAGTATAAAGAAATGGATCAAATCTGGCAGATTCAATCACTAAGAAGATTCACCTATATCAGATCGAACATCCAGATTTATCATAAGTACAAAGCATAAATAGATCTATCTATCTATCTATATCAAGAACTTAGCAAATAACACAAAAAATACATAAGAACATCGCACAGATAATAATAACACAGTATTTACGTGGTTTACCTCCACCCTGGGGATACGCCCACCAACTCTTCTTCTTTATTAGCTTCAATACATCATCTACATGCACAAAGCCACAAAACCCTACTCCGCATAGGACAGGAGATCTGTGCACACCTCGCCGGATCCTCCTTCCCCGAGCTAGGTCTAGCACAAAGCCTTTCACCGTCTGTTACAACCACTTGCACTTAGCTTTATAGTCTCTCACAATATGCACAAAGCATCTACAAATCATACTTGCACTTATCTTATCATCCTTACATCACATAAATGCCTATTTTTTCCCTTACATTGCCTAGACGTCTATTGATACTTTACAAAATAGGCCTAAACATGGGTAAACCCATGGGCTGGCATCCCATTCCCATTACATATTCCCAAATCCCAAAAAGGACCCAAAAAGAAGCTGAGATCCCGCGATCTTTGCTTCATCTTGCGCTCCATCTTCGACAGGCTTTCGAAGTCCCAAAATAGGTCAAACTTGACCAAGGATCTCCAAAATTTGGCCAAGGGAAAACACAACGCGAAACCATATAATCCACAAATTTGAACTACAACCACTACAACTAAAGACTTTAACAATGATCGATGATTGAGACCCTATCTTCTACTCCAAGTGCTCAAACCATAACAACATATAAAGGCCAAAAAAACACTTCCTCTTTCGAACTCTAATAATTTATATAAGACTTAATAATTCAATTTGTTTTGAAAGTTGAACCATTGCAACTCTTAAACATAAATGTTTTGCTTCCTCATAATTGAATTGGTTTGGGGCATGGATGCTTAGTAGATTCTCAAATATTGTTTTGTATAGATAACTTGAACAATCATATGATTTCTTAAAATTCACTAATCATATGACTTCTTAAAATTCACTAGGGTGTACTTCAAATATTTATTGACCTTAAATTTCCTTTTGTGTATAGATAACTCGAACAATCATATGAATTTCTTAAAATGCGGTAAGGTTTACTTCAAATATTTATTCACCTTACATTTCCTTTTGTGCCTCCTTTGATTTAGGCATTGTTTTTGTTGTAATGCCCAAAGTCAATTTTGGGGGGTAAAACAAAGATTGTTGGTATTTGTTGACAACGAATTCCTTCAAGGATGGATCTGGATCCTATTATTCTACGTTGGTTACAACCAAACCAAGTTAGAATATGGATAGGGATTGTATTTAATAATCAGTTTCTTATGTGAATGGATAAATTCATGTAAGCTCGTAGAGGCAGAACGACTGAGTGTGAGTTAGTTGATGTAATCTCCATGATCTGAATAATAAGACAACCAATGCCTATGCTTGGTGGACTTAGCCCAATGTTTGGGTGAACCACGTGAAATCCTTGTGTTCCTTATATGTGTGATTGTTAATTATCATTGTGAATTGTGTTTTTCGCATTGACAATTCTAACAAGTGGTATTAGAGTTGGTTGGAGGAGAGGGCGTCAAATTTCGGAGGATCAGTAGCATATGTGTGAGGTGCGTCGATTTCTACATCGCCGCAGGTCCCTCCTCTCTAAGGGTGCGACGTCTAATTACTCGGCCTTACTCTCGTGAAAAAATTTTCAAATCACCGCAGTCCAGCTGTGTGGTACAGTGTGGAGACTCCCATTAAATTACGATTGTTGCACTCCAAGTGTCTCAGGAGGTGCGGAAACCTTGGAGATCACTACACTCCAGTGGTAGTGTGAGGTGCATCGACTCTCTTAAATCCAAAAGTCACAATCTCTTAAATTATTTCGCATGATGTGTTTCTTTGAAAAATAAAGGTATGAAGTGATGACGTCTATATGGCAGTTGACTTTTCATTACATGAGATATTATTTTTAAAAGGAATCATATAAGAGTGGAGGAGTGTATGCATTAAAAGGGTGAAAGAGTGTATGCGTGAAGGTGAATGCATATAAAAGGTATTTTTTATTTTTATTTTAAAAATAAAAGGTGAGGTTATATATTGACATTCTAATATTACATTTAATATTAAAGTCACATTAGAACTTTTTATTAAACTTTTTCTTTTAAACCTTTTGAGGTTTTTACCATTATTCCTCCACATATTTTTCAAAGGGTCTTGGTTATTATAAGCAGTGATTTGGGTATTAGGAGATTTTTTGTGCTAATGGCTAAGGTGCAGAGTTTGAACTTTGAAGTTGAAAAGTTTAGCGGTAAAAGAAACTTTGAGCTCTGGAAGCTTAAGATGCAAGATTTATTGGTGCAACAAGGGTTGCAAAAAGACATTCGCATGCAAGTCAAAGAAACCAATAGCCATGACGGAATGGGAATGGGAAGATCTAGATGCAAAATCTCTTAGTACCATTTGTTTATGTCTCATGAGTGAGGTTCTGTTTAATATTGTAGGAGAGGATACAACATCATGTTTATGGAGCAAGTTGGAAAGTCTATATATGATGAAGTCCTTGACGAGCAGACTCTACTTGAAGAGACAGTTGTACAGTTTGCGGATGAAAGAAGGTACAAAAGTTGTTGACCATTTAAATACCTTTAATACCCTTATAGTTCAATTGACTAGTATGGAAGTTAAATTCGAAGATGAAGATAAGGCTATTACACTATTGTGTTCGTTGCCTGAGTCTTGGGATAATCTAGTCACCTTTATTAGATTTAGCTCAGCAGATGTTTTAGATTATGACTCTATTGTGGGAGTTTGTTGGTTGAGGAGACGAGGAGAAAATCTAGTAAAGAAACCTCAACTTCAGAAGCGATGTTGGTCAGAGGTTGAACTAAAGAGAAGAATGAGAGAAGTTTTTCTCAATCTAAGTCAAGACACAGAAAGGGTAAAGAAAAATGTTGGTACTGTGGCGAAAGAGGACATATCAAGAAAGATTGTTGGAAGAGAAAGGAATCTGAGGAAAAATCTACGAAGGAAGCAAATTTGGTTGTAACAAATTCAAGTATGACTGATCAAGTTTTGTCCATTTCTAGTAAATTACAATATCAAGAAGAATGGAATTTAGATTCAGGTTCCTCCCACCACATGTGCTCACATAGAAATTGGTTCATTTCTTACCAATCTGTTGATGAGGGTGTAGTGTTTATGGGAAATGGTATTCCCTGTAAAACTGTTGGGGTTGGTAGTATTAAAATCATGATGTCTGATGGTATTTTTAGGGAATTAACGGATGTTAGATATGTACCTGAGCTAAAATCAAATTTGATTTCATTGGGAGTGTTGGATTCTTGTGGATATAAGTATATAGGTCAAGGTGGATCACTCACATTATCGGAAGGTAGTTTAGTAGTGATGAAGGAAACAAAGGTTGATAACCTTTATAAGCTGGAAGGGAGTACTGAAATTGCATCTGAAGTGACAGATGTATCTTCTTATTTATGGTAGAAGCATCAAGGTCATAAGAGCAAGAAATAATTGTAGGTACTGGTAAGTGGTAAATCATTTCTAGACTTAAAATCTTTGTTTCCAAATTCCTACTTGTTTTATATCTTTGCAATTTATGATGGTGGTATAAAGGGATGTTGTGTGTGCGATCCTACTTCTCACAAGGTCATCATTGATAGAGATATAATATGTATGGAACAACCAAAATGGTTGATTCAAGATCGCAACAGTAAATTTGTTTGCATGCTAGATAATTCATTGTATGGCCTATTGGTATCCAGGCAAATATACAAGAGGTTTGAATCCTTCATAGTGAGTCATAATTTTTCAAAGGGTAGGAATGAATATACAGTTTATAGTACATTCACAGTCTTGATGTTATTTACTGATGATATGCTCGATGCAAGCCGAAGCATGAATAAAATCAATAAGAAAATGACTCAAGTGGACAGGACAATTCAGATGAGGGATCAAGGAGCAGAAAAACAAATTATGGGCATAGAAGTACACAGAGATAGTAATGGTAAGTTGTGGTTTGAGTTCAGTATGAACATTGTAAAACCAGTCTTTATTCCTCTTGCTTTCTGTTATAAGTTTTCTTCAAGTATAGGGCCTGTCTATAAACAAGAAAAGGTTATGTCTCATGTAAGTTTAGTAGGAGGTATGTTGTATGTGATGAAATGGTTAAGACCAGATGTTTCACATGCTAATTATGTTGTCAGATATGTGACAGATTGAGGTGTTGCACTGAAATGGGTGCTTTAGCATTTGAAAAGCACAAATGTCACCTATAATGGTTACACTGAGATGGTCTGTGATAACTGTAATGTATATTTTACAGGTGTCTTGGATAGGAGGAGATCTATCACTAAATATGTTTCACAACACAGTTGTGGAAAACATGTTGGAGGTGGAGTGACCCCTCAGAAAATCTGAACTCGTGCAAGTCACACAGACGAGATCATGAAACCAGTTTTATTAAGGAAGTTGCAGTGGTGCTTGGCTTCTCCTGGCTTGCAGAAAAGGTGATGAACAAAAGGAAGGAGCAAGGTATCAGGTTAATTGTTGTCAAGGTGGAGATTGTTGGGATTTGGTGACAACGAATTCCTTCAAGGATGGATCTGGATCCTATTATTTTGTGTTGGTTACAACCAAATATACCAAGTTAGAATATGGATAGGGATTTCATTTAATGATCAGTTTCTTGTGTGAATGTATAAATTCATGTAATCCCGTAGAGGCAGAACGACTGAGTGTGAGTGAGCTGATGTAATCTCCATGATCTGAATAATAAGACAATCGATGCCTATGCTTGGTGGACGTAGCCCAACGTTTGGGTGAACCACGTGAAATCTTTGTGTTCCTTATATGTGTGATTGTTAATTATCATTGTGAATTGTATTTTCCTCCTTTGCAATTCTAAGCAAGGTGTACTTCAAATATTTATTAACCTTAAATTTCCTTTTATATATAGATAATTCTAACAATCATATGGCTTTCTTAAAATATGGTAAAGTTTACTTCAAATATTTATTCACCTTACATTTTCTTTTGTGCCTCCTTTGATTTAGGCATTGTTTTAGTTGTATTGCCCAAAGTCAATTTGGGGGTAAAACAAGGATCCTCCAACTAAAAAGTAATTTATATAAAACTCAAGAATTCAATTTGTTTTGAAAGATAAACCATTGCAACTCTTAAACGTAAATGTTCTACTTCCTAATAATTGAATTGGTTTGGTGCATGGATGCTTAGTAGATGCTAAAATGTTGTTGTGTATAGATAACTCGAACAATCATACGACTTCTTAAAATTCACTAATCATATGACTTCTTAAAATTAACTAGGGTGTACTTCAAATATTTATTGACCTTAAATTTCCTTTTGTGTATAGATAACTCGAACAATCATATGACTTCTTAAAATTCACTAATCATATGACTTCTTAAAATTAACTAGGGTGTACTTCAAATATTTATTGACCTTAAATTTCCTTTTGTGTATAGATAACTCAAACAATCATATGACTTTCTTAAAATGCGGTAAGGTTTACATCAAATATTTATTCACCTTACATTTCCTTTTGTGCCTCCATTGATTTAGGCATTGTTTTCGTTGTAATGCCCAAAGTCAATTTTCGGGTAAAACAAGGATCCTCCAACTAAAAAGTAATAGAAGCAAAATATTTAAACTTATCCACTAAAAAATAAAAATGTTTTATTGTAAATATTTAAACTTATCCACTAAAAAACAAAAAAGGGAATTTGTTCAAATCCTCCACTAAGTCCAGCTATAACCACTGAACCAAAATCCTATAGACACTTTTAAAAAAAAACAGCGAACCTCTGCACAATTCAAAATTTAAATAAGAAAATAAAAATTCGAAAAGAAAATAGTTTTGGTTGATGCAGGCTTACTTGGAATAGAGAGATGCTAATATTTGCTTTCCAACTTGCAGCGATCAGCCAGTTAAAAATAAGTTATTGCATTGTAATATTTTTAACTAATTTTTCAAAGTTGGATTGACACCACAACTTTTATAGAACATTTGGTCCATTATCTTTGAAAGTTAACCCTACGGAAACTTGATGTCTCCTCTTTTTCTAAAATATCAAGTCACATTGAAGGTGCAGATCCAATAATCGGTCTCTTCTGGAATCCATTACAACAATCCCCACATACACTGTTTCACCAATGCAACAATCAATCTATTCTGTTGATGGAAATATCAACGAAAGTCTGCAACCATCAACCACAAAACTTATGTGTATTTATAGTGACTTAATATTTTGTACAGTGCTCATAGCTGGATTTGCTCGCTAAAACTTTCATATCTCCTGTTTTTTTTTCCAAAAATATAATATGTTTTTGTTTGTCATAATTAGATATATTGCTTCAATAACCAGTCCACAAGTCCGTATTAAATGTTCCGTAAGATTATGTATTCATCGTTGAATTTAAACAATTCCAACCACACAGAACTCACAAGTACGCTGGATCCCCCCCCACAACTTTTAATTTAATGCTTTACTGCGAGCGGTGATTGATCGCCCCAAAAATCACTCCCGAACCCATCGCAACTACCCGACATTTAACCAATCCAACCATCTATGCTCTTGTTGGAAATCTCCTTAGGGTTTGTGAGCACACACTATAACAATAAGACTTCTTACCTCCTGTATGTACAATTTCCTCATATTTAAGTTTGATTATGCCGGTAGGTATGAGCATACCCTTGAATTCGTCATCATCCCCGGGTACTTCAAGAAAATGGCGATCGAACGATTACTCAGTCGGTAGGGTTCTTCACTTGATAAGACTGCTTACCGGGTTTAGGTATGTTTGCCCTCCATATTCTGTTTCATGTGCGTTTCATGTGCGGGCATTAATGTGATAGTAGTACAAGCACCTTCAGTACTTAAAAACAGGGACCCAAATATCACTCTTGTTAGAGATGTCCGCAGCAATCGTTACAATGGTAAAAGTCACGCATCTCCTGAAATTTCGCTAGAAGTGATAGGTTTTCTGTCTAGGGTTTTGTAAATGTACAAAATTATGTGTGTACAATACTGGTCTTACCCTAAAACTTTGGTGGAAGTCTAAGAGGCTTTCTAGTCCTTGAACCTCAAAATTTTACTTACAACTGTTGGGCAGCTAAAGCACAAACCAAACAAGATTAAAAGGAAAAATAACAAGATTAAATGTTAAATAATAAGATTAACAAGTAATCATACACTCAGAAAGAAACATTCACCCAACAATAATAATCTGTATTGTTCAAGGAAGAATTATAACAGTTAAACTCAGACTTACAAACATCACTCACACTCTCATACAATCTGCCTCTAAAAACTTATATAAATAATATCTCTGAACAGTTACATACATATAATGTGCATCTAACCCAATTCTATTTTTAACTGATTTGATCAAATAAATATAGAATAATAAAAGCCAAAAAATCAGGCCAAATACTATGGATGGGAAATTGGTTAACACTTTTCAATAAAAACACTTTGAACATTAAATTATCACTTGAGTAGATCCAAAAATCACTCTCTTTTAGAAATCATAGCAACAATTGTTATAACGGTAAAAGTTATGCATCTCCTAAAATTTCGCCAGAAGTGATAGGTTTTCTGTTTAGAGTTTTGTAAATGAGCAAAATTCTGTGTATCTTATCCTAAAACTTTGATGGAACTTTAGGTTTTCTACTAAGTCTTTAAACATCAAAATTTTATTTACAATTTAAGGCTTTGAATATTAAATTTTACATTAGGTTAATAGCTTTATGTTTTAGTTTTTATTTTTATATTTCTGACTAATATTTATTCAAAATTTAATTAGTGATTGTTAATTTGCAAATTTGAATGGTTATTTCTGTTTAAGAAAGAATTACAACAACCAAACTCAGACTTACAAACATCACTCACACTCTTATACAATCTGCCTTTAAATACTTATATAAATAATAACATCTCTCAACAATTACATACATATAATGTGCATCTAACCCAATTCTACTTTTAGCTGATTGGATCAATAATAGAAACCAAAAAAATCAGACCAAATCTTATGGGTGGAAAATTGGTTGGCACTTTTCAATAACAACACTTTGAACATTAAATTATCACTTACAATTATGACTCGACTAGATACAAAAGTCACACTCTTTTAGAAATCTACTCAAAAATCACTCTTTTAGAAATCGCAGCAGCAATCGTTATAACGATAAAAGTTATGCATCTCTTAAAATTTGGCCAGAAGTGATAGGTTTTCTGTTTAGAGTTTTGTAAATGTGCAAAATTCTTTGAGTATCTTATCCTAAAACTTCGATGGAACTTTAGGTTTTCTACTTAAGACTTTGATCATCAAAATTTTACTTACAATCTAAGATTTTGAATATCAAATTTTGTCTTAAGATAACAGTTATATATATATTTTTTGTTTTTTTTTAATTTTTTTTTGTTGATATTTGTCTAAAATCTAATTAGTGATTGTTGGATTTATATATTTGAGTGGTCATTTTTGTATAATATTAGTGATTTATGAGTTTTTTTAGTAAGCTGAATCTATTTCTACATTCAAAAATACAATTTAAATAACAAAAATTTATAATTTCATAGATTAAGTAGCCACAAAACAAACCAAAACTTAAAACAATTAGACTAACACTTCACATTTTATTTTAGTGTGCTTACACTAATGACAAGTATATCTGTTTTGCTGATGAGACCACCTACTTGAACATATACCGCATTAACGAAAATTCAAGTTTTATACGAATAATCGTCGTCCATGTTCACAACGCGATCATTCAATATCATAAAAAGACATCTCAGGAATGATGATGAGTTGCACAATTATCGAATCCAAAAAGTATATAAAAGAATCAGACAACTTTGCAGCAATTAGTTCATACTTTACATCATTTTCGACGTACCAAAGTGCTGGAAATGTAAATGCAGAAATATTGCGCATGCATGTGAGGCGAAAGCGATGAAAGTAAAGTGAAGTTCATAATGAAATGAACAGCAGCGATTGAGATTGGCATGAAATTTATTGCATTTTTGTCAAAGATTCCCATGTGAAATATTGGCATCTAATGAAATCTTTTTCTTCTTGGGGAGTACACCCACCACACCAGACGTACGTCATATCTACCAAATCAGCAGGGATAAGTCAAGGACGCTCCAATCATGTCGGAAGGCGTGGGATTTCTTTTAAACTTGATGGATGCTCAAGAAATCTCCATTGAACAATCACATTCCAATTTAATAACGAAATCGGAACCGAGAACATCAAATCGCTGTTAGAGGATCGCAATACGATGTATAGTAAATGAGAGGAATGGCAAGTAATTGAAACAAACACCGTCACTGGAATTTAAAAATACAGAGTCATTCACTTCTTGTTATGTAAAAACATTTAGTAACACTTTAAGTTAAAGATTAAAGATTTTGTAAAATGAAGATTTTTTCTATGATATTTGTCTCAAATTTGGTGAGAAATTGTTGAATTCTAGATTTAAGTAATTTTTTTGTATGATAAATTTATTTCTGCATTTGAAAATAAATTCCTAACAACAAAAATAGTGATTCCTATAAATTTATATTACCAGATTATAGCAAAATAAATTCATTTCATACAACAGCTAGCCAACGCAAATAGTAACATCTAAGATGGAAAAGCTTGCTGGCTTATGGCATCAGATACATCCTTTTTAATGTAGGCGCCAAAGCTATGTGGCCCCAAATATATTGACCCAAGAACTCTGCCGGGCCCC
>JASDQU010107208.1:108001-122186 GCA_032191745.1 Picea mariana | reverse complement strand
GAATGGTGGCAGCTTATCTCTGAGAAGAGATGTGATAGCTACTCACATTCGCAAGAAGATGAGTACAATGAGGCTCTAAAGGAATTTTTAAAATAACCAAGAATGACAAAAACCCTAGACATCCAAAAACCTAACCCTAGGAGATGAAGTGCCAAAATTCATGTGGGCCCTGTTTGGATAAGTTAGTACATCAACTTCCCGAGGTCATAACTTTTGCATACAATCTCCCTTTTAGGTGTATGATAGCTCGTTTGAAAGGTATTTTCGAAGAGATTCATTTTTGGGGATAAATCATGCCTTGAACTATCATTGAGAACCTTGATCTTGAAAAACCTTCATTTAGGCCCTCAAAATGGCCCCAGAATTTAAAACCTGCAAAAAATAGTAAATTGCCAAAATTGTCGGAAAACTATTTTGAGCCAGTCGAAAAAGGTGGGTGGCCACTGATATCCACCTGGATCATTGGGTGATTCTCGTGTATGGGTGTTTATAGTATTTATTTGGGAGATAAAAGGTGCTTTCGGGTGATTGACTGTTTGTTTTCTTCTCGAGGTTTGGACAATGGTAAGGTCATTTGAGACCGGATGACCCTTACTTTGGGTTTGTACCAAAACCTCAACGGGTCATTCTTGAACCTCAAATATATCATCACAAGGCATTGGCAAGTCAGGATCCCACAACAACATGGTTTCTTCTTCCGACGGATCAACTTCCTCCTGATATGCAATATATACCGTTGAGCCGCTTGATTGTTCGGTAAGGGAGACTTTGTCTAGGAACCGATTGGTCATGAAATTCATGACATGCACCCATTGTTGACAATCTCTTTCAAAAATTTTCTCTTGATGATAGGTGCAGAAAGAGTCGGATGCTACATTGCCCAAGTTGATGTTTAAGTTGGCTGGGGGAGGTTCAATTTCCTTGAACGATGGGTTTCTCTTAAAAAAGGGTTTATAAGGCCTTTGACCTTGTTTTTCTTCATATGCGCTTATTTTCATGTCTATGATTTTATTTGACAATTTATTTATCATCTGTTGTAGTTCTTCTATGTCTCAACTTCCCTTTTCAAGACCGTGTTCTGTTTGTTTCCCTGGGGGTCTAGTAAAAAAGAGTCTTCTCCTGGGTGGAGGTTGAGCTTCCTTTCTTAACTAATGAGACCTACCCCTCCTTACATCCCTTCATTTGGAATTCAATTATTTTGGCTTCTTCAAAATTTTCAACTAGGGTATTGTTGGCAACCCTTTTTACAAACATGGAAATAAAAGTCGGGAGAGCATTAGAATATACCTCAATTTGCAAATCCTGAGTGGGTTTAGCTTCGAGATGAAAATTGTTGAGGATAGTGGTAAATCGTTGATTGAAGTATTTAACCTTTTCTTTTGAACTCATGGTGGAGATGAACAGTTCATCCATTAAATCTCTTGTAGTGGTTTCTTTTAC
Source organism: Picea mariana (assembly GCA_032191745.1). Taxonomy (NCBI): domain Eukaryota; kingdom Viridiplantae; phylum Streptophyta; class Pinopsida; order Pinales; family Pinaceae; genus Picea; species Picea mariana. The sequence continues at coordinate 120,746 of JASDQU010107208.1, read as the reverse complement.
AAATTTTTCTAAAAGATATTTTTGACACTTCATCCAACTAGTTATGGACCCTACAGGCAAGTTAAAATACCACATGGAGGCTGAATTATCAAAGGTATAGGGAAAATGCCTGCATACTATGTATTCATGTTGGACATTCATCAGTCTAATAGCTAGTATGAACTCTTTAATACGATCTTCAAGAAATCCGGAGGTTTTAGGGTTGATCCGGATTATTTTTGGCATGAAATGAGAGCGGAGATATAATAAAGAAATGCACAGAGATATTGAATATATTCAATAATATAACAGAAATGTACCAGATATGAAACCATAAACACAAATATATAGTAATACACAATTTCTATTAATGAAATAAATGTACAGAGACTGTAAAAATACAGAGTGAAAGACTCACTAGAATGGTGGCATCTTATCTCTGAGAAGAGATGTGACGGCTACTCGCATTCACAAGAAAATAATTACAATGAGGCTATAAAGTCCTTTTTACAATAAACAGGAATTCAAAAAACCCTCGACATCCAAAAACCTAACCCTAGGATATGGAGTGCCAAAATTCATGTAAGCCCTATTTGGGTAAGTTAGTACATCAACTTCACAGGGTCGTAACTTTTGCATACGATCTTCATTTTACGAATATGATAGCCCGTTTGAAAGGTATCGATGAGGAGATTAATTTTGGGGAATTAATATTTCCTTCAACTAATATTGAGAATATCTATCCCTAAAAAACTTCATTTAGGCCCTCAAAATGGCCCCGGAAGTTAAAACTGCTAAAAATAGTAAATTGCCAAAATTGCCAAAAAACTGTTTTGAGCCAGTTGGAAAAGGTGGGTGGACACCAAAATCCACATGGATAAATCCTCCCTCATTATTAAGCAATGGTATCCATTGTTTTGAGTTTCCGAGGGAGAGGAAAAAGCAGTTGTTGAATCTGAATCTTGGTGAGTTGCTTTCCTTGTTGGAGGCGTCGCGTTGCTCGGTTTGTGGAAGGCTATCACGAGAATGTGGAGGGAAGGGTTGGACCTTTTTAATGAGTTTGGATGCATGATATTATTTTGTGCACAAGGAATCTTTACACTTTGCTACAATCTTGTCGACCTGCTTCTGTTCGATAGAAGGTGCTTGGGCCGAGGCTGTAGTGGTTGCAGTATCCTTTTGTTCACCTTTGAAACAGATTGTGAAGAAGCTAAATTTTGTAGTATGAGATAGTACCTTGCGACACTTTTTAGGTGGAACAGTAGTCGGAACTACCTCTGGTATTTTGTAGAGATGACCCCCCAGAGAGACAATGACACTGCGGGGTCGAGAATCATAAACAGCATGGCGCTTCCACATATATGGTTGGCCCAAGAGAACATCACAAACATCCAGTGGGGAAAAATCACATAATACCTCAACCCTGAAGGGTTGGATGAGGTATGAAAATCCACATTACTGGCTCACACAAAGATCTTGTCCTTGGCGAAGCCACCCGATGTTGTATGGCTGCGAGTGTGGTGTTGTCGACAATCCCAACTATTTGATGACCTATGTTGAGATGAGGTTCTTCTGGCTTCCTCTATCAACAATAAAATGCAGTGGGGTCCCCTTCACCCACATATGTGAATGAAAAAGGCACTCCCCCTCTTCAGGATCTATTGGTTCTTTTGGTTGAATTGCTACAGTCATGACAATAGAAGTGGGGCCTGTGTCAATGATATGTCCTTTACCAATATTTCATAATCATATTCTGAATCAGGGTTTGACTCCTTGTCTTTGATTTTGGCCACCAGTGAATGTTTTGAGATACATTCAACAGTGTTGTGCCAGGGGATTTTGTGGAAATCGCACCATTTTCTGGTGTCCTTCTTTGTCTTCCCGTGATCCTTCTTTTCTTGTGGCTTAGCCTAGTTTTTGGGAGATTGTTTGTTAGGGTCATCTTTCTCATACTTTGGTTGTTGCAGATTTACAGACCTAAACTCTTGTTTGTTCTAGTGCTTAAATTTTGTCTCGATTTTAACAACATATCGATAAGCAGCATTGAGTGATGAGATATCCAGAAAATCCATTTCAGTTTGGATGTATCTGTGTAGGGCCCCACAGTATTTCAAAACCAAATGTTGTTTAGAGTCTTTGATACCTATATTGGTGTGCAAGGTATGGAAGGTATTGGGGAACTCTGGAATTGCTTGTCCCCTCTATTGCTGCAGTGTGGTCCATCTCATGTACTGGTCCTCATAGTTTCCAACAAGGTAATATTGTCCCTTTTCTGCATCCACAAAAAAATCCCAAGTGGGCTCAGCCCCATATATTCCAGACTCCTCTGTGGAACTTTGCTCCCAGTAAGTTTCCCACCAATGTTTGACATGGGGGAGATATTTAAGGAGTGCAAAGCTGATATTTTCCCTGTCAAAAAAATTATGAATAGAGAAATAACCTTCTAACAGATTTAACCATTTGTCTAGGGCATCCGCATCTATCTGACCTTCAAATATGGGAATATCAAAATTGACATGTACCTTAAAAGGTGAGGTGCCTCCAAAGTGGTCGCTTGATGAATATGTGCCTGATGTTATCAGCAGGCATTGAAGGATGTGGGAAAAATTCTCCATCATTTCATCCCTTTGTCACATGAGAGCTTGCTCAAGCAACAGATTGATAGAATCGTCTGCTCTGTCGTTTTTATTTTCTTCCACCATTGAGGGTTTCTTGGGTGTGCGAGAGAGGTTTTCCACAAGAGAGACAAGCTTGAGACCCAAATTTATATACTCAAACCTCGTTGGGGACATGCACTAAAAAATGATCAAGAGAAGCATGCTCTGATACCACTGATCCAGATTATTTTCGGCACGAAATGAGAGTGGAGATATAATAAATAAATTCACAGAGATATCGCAGATATTCAATAATATAATAGAAATTTATCAGAGATGGAACCATAAACACATATATACAGTAATACATGATTTCTATTAATGAAATAAATGTACAAAGACTGTAAAAATACAAAGTGAAAGACTCGCTAGAATGGTGGCAGCTTATCTCTAAGAAGAGATGTGACGGCTACTCGCATTTGAAAGAAAATCATTACAATGAGGCTATAAAGGAATGTTTACAATAAACAGGAATTCCAAAAACCATCAACATCCAAAAACCTAACCCTAGGAGATGAAGCGCCAAAAGTCATGTGAGCCCCGTTTGGGTAAGTTAGTACATCAACTTCCCGGGGTCGTAACTTTTGCATACGATCTTCATTTTGGGAGTATGATATCCCGTTGGAAAGGTATCATTGAGGATATTCATTTTGGGGGATCAATCATGCCTTTGACTATCCTTGAGAACATCAATACCTAAAAACCTTCATTTAGGCCCTCAAACTGGCCCCGGAAGTTAAAACTGCTAAAAATAGTAAATTGCCAAAATTGCCAGAAAATTGTTTTGAGCCAGTTGGAAAACGTGGGTGGCCACCAATATCAACCTAGATCAAGATTCAAACTCGGGGATTAACTTTTTTGGATGTCGATGGAGGTTATGTACCCGTCCGTGGATTTCCAGAGCATCTCTAGCCAACCAAGGTTGATTGTTTTGAGGCGGGTTTCCCTTTTCTTCATTGTGATCATTGTTATTGTCCATGTTGCTTGAATCCGAACCTGATTGATCTGAGTTAAACCCTTCCTTGTCAGATTCAAAATCATCGAGCTCGGAGTAGTTACTAGCTGCTGTTTCAGGGATCGGGTTAAGGGGATGTTCGATCTCGGTGAGGGATAAATCTATAAGGTCTTCTACTATGTGAACAAAAATCTGGTCAGGGGTGTCGACCACTAGTATGCTTACTTGTTTTCTACGAGGAAGTAACAAAGCTAGGGGTTATGATCCAATTTTTTGAGCGCAAGCTCTTGTGATTCTTCTGAAGTGGTTCAAATCCTTGTGAGGGAGAGCATAAGGTATTTCATGGAATAGATGTTCATCCTCTTTCAGGAGTACTCAGTGTGTGTGGGTTGTCTTGAGAATGAATAGCCATGCATGTGGGATATTTTGAATATGTAGGCTATGTGAAATATTATATAAAAAATATTGTTAGCCATTCATTCACAAGCCCTCCTTCTAGCACCAATTCTGTTGAGGGGTCCTAAATCCCCTCAAATCAACAATAGGAACCAAAGCTGCCATGGAGGCCCAATTAGACTTTGCAGTGTTTGATAGTGGAATGGTTCTCCAGATATTTTGATCTGGCCAACTTATTGATGGGATTTATGTAGTGATTGACAAGATATCTTCTTATGATAGTTCCTCCTTCAGTTTAAATGTTCTCTTTTTTTCTTTTCTTTTATTAGATGGGTCTGATCAAAAGATGTGTGCTAGCATAAACTAGCTGGTAAAGGGGGTTCTAAATACTGAAGAAGGATGAGCTTGGGATAACCCTTGTGCTCAAGCATGTAGACCTGTGACAAGCCTAGTACTAATACATTAACTTGCTAGTATTTCAATTATTGACTGAAATACAATTATCGAAAGAAAACATGCATGCAATAAGATGATGGCAAGAAAAATAGTTTCCTTAGCTCTGTCATAAATCACACATTAACACAACGATTTGTTTTCATCATTAGAGAGAAGAATTACAAAAAATATTGAAACAAATAACTTATCAATAGATTCAGAAACTCTTACTCATTACAACATCCATTAATGAAGTAANTGAGTATGTCCCTTTCCCATAATGATGATATCATCTTATTACATGATTCCTTGATCACATGTATAGTTTAGAGTTTTGAATATATTAATGTCTTTGTTGTGATTAGTTTGTGTTGTTGTGATTGGACGACGCAAGAGCATCGTAGCAGAGCAAGGATCAACAGAGATAAGGAGAGCTTTCACAAGTAAGTACATCATCCTTCTTCTCTTGTCCATTCAATACTTTAGAACTAGGGAAAGAGTAGTATTCTGTCACGGTTTGTTCCAGATCCGGGTGGATCTGTGGAGATTGGTATGTGTCCGCACTCACAAATTTATCCTTGAACACTATCCTTGAGAAGATCAATACCTAAAAACCTTCATTTAGGCCCTCAAAATGGCCCCAGAAGTTAAAATTGCTAAAAATAGTAAATTGCCAAAATTGCCACAAAATTGTTTTGAGCCAGTTGGAAAAGGTGGGTGGCCACCAATATCAACCTAGATCAAGCTTCAAACTCGGGGAGTAACTTTTCTAGATGTCAATGGAGGTTATGTACCCGTTCGTGGATTTCCAGAGCATCTCTAGCCAACCAAGGTTGATTATTTTGAGGCGGGTTTCCCTTTTCTTCATTGTGATCATTGTTATTGTCCATGTTGCTTGAATCCGAACCTGAGTGATCTGAGTTAAACCCTTCCTTGTCAGATTCAAAATCATCGAGCTCAGAGTAGTTACCAGCTGTTGTTTCAGGGATCGGGTTAAGGGGATGTTCGATCTCGGTGAGGGATAAATCTATAAGGTCTTCTACTGTGTGAACAAAAATCTGGTCAGGGGTGTCGACCACTGGTATACTTACTTGTTTTCTATGAGGAAGTAATGAAGCTAGGGGTAATGATACAATTTTTTGAGTGCAATCTCTTGTGATTATTTTGAACTGGTTCAAATCCTCGTGAGGGAGAGCATAAGGTATTTCATGGAATAGATGTTCATCCTCTTTCAGGAGTACTCAGTGTGTGTGGGTTGTCTTGAGAATGAATAGCCATGCATGTGGGATATTTTGAATATGTAGGCTATGTGAAATATTATATCAAAAATATTGTTAGCCATTCATTCACAAGCCCTCCTTCTAGCACTAATTATGTTTAGGGGTCCTAAATCCCCTCAAATCAACAATAGGAACCAAACCTACCATGGAGGCCCAATTAGACTTTGCAGTGTTTGATAGTGGAATGGTTCTCCAAATATTTTGATCTGGCCAACTTATTGATGGGATTTATGTAGTGATTGACAAGATATCTTCTTATGATAGTTCCTCCTTCAGTTTAAATGTTCTCTTTTTGTCTTTTCTTTTATTAGATGGGTCTGATCAAAAGATGTGTGCTGGCATAAACTAGCTGGTAAAGGGGGTTATTAATACTGAAGAAGGATGAGCTTGGGATAACCCTTGTGCTCAAGCATGTAGACAAATATATTCACACCTGTGACAAGCCTAGTACTAATACATTAACTTGCTGGTATTTCAATTATTGACTGAAATACAATTATCGAAAGAAAACATGCATGCAATAAGATGATGGCAAGAAAAATAGTTTCCTTAGCTCTGTCATAAATCACACATTAACACAACGATTTGTTTTCATCATTAGAGAGAATAATTACAAAAAATATTGAAACAAATAACTTATCAATAGATTCAGAAACTCTTACTCGTTACAACATCCATTAATGAAGTAAAGTTGGAAGTAATTCCTCCACAATCCAATCACACAATGCCTTTGGTGAAAAACAGAAATTTGGCTCTGGTCCTAAACTCGATTTCTCAATTAAGGTAGTTTAGAAACAGTTCTTTACAATTCCAAAAATTAGGGTCTTTCCCAAAACCATCGACACTCGTTAAAAGGTCAATCCTCTTATTTATAATGAATCATTAACTAAAAATAGCTATTACAAGTGAAATCTAAGTAAAACAAAATATCACCACATGGCGCTTTCATCTCTCTATCTTCTAAGAATCATCAAATAGTTTTACTGAAGTGGATAAGTCTTCTCATATTCCAACCATTTGACAAAGAATTCCTCTCATGTGTTGGCATACGAGAACCTGTGTTGGTCCATCGAGGCTGAAATAATTTCTTTCACTTCTACTGCTCATTCTTTCTACTTGATTATTTTAACACTTAATCGCTGCAAAAATGCTCGAGCCTTAATCAGATTCTCCATGAATTGTTTTACTTGACCTAGTGCCATGCTCGCCACCTTTTCTATCTATCTCGTCCATGCTGAGTCTTTTTCTACATGTTCCTTGACTATGTCATGCAGGTTGACAAAGTCCTCGGGTGAGACGAATTATGGGAGGTTGATGTCTTTCATCTCCTGATTAATATTTTCCCATCTTTTTTCACAATCGACCCACTTCTCCTTAATCTCCCGCTAACGTTCCTGGGCCATTTTTACCTAGTATTTGGTCACTTTCCTGATCTGATCTATGCTGCTATTCCTCAGCACCCAAATGTCATTTCCTTCGGTTTCTCGGCCCTTTTGAACCATGCTGATGTAATCGATCCTTTCTACTGTTTGGTGATCCTTATCATACCACCTTTCCATGTCCTTGCAGGTCATTAGTTCCATAAGGGTGTCTTCTTGGAAATCGGCTATACCTACAGTGAAAATGTGTCATTCATTCGTGAATTTTTCATAGGCATCTTGAAAATCATTTGTCAAAAACGTCGTGGCCTATGTGGAGTCCTGATAGTATTTTCCCAAATGGCGCAGATGCTCCAACTCCTTAACTACAACGACCAACTCCTTTTCATCTCTTCTTTCTCTATCTAATGTATCATATATGATATCCATCCCTACGTCGATAAGCTCGGATGCCTTGGTGTGTTCTGTGTTGAGCAGCTTCTCCTAGGTAGTGATGATAATCGAGTTATCCAATGTAAGACTCCTCTTCTTAGTAGTTCTCTTCATGATGGATTTTCTCTTCCTGTCATAGGTGATTGCTTGTATGTTGATGAACTCATCGACAGGTTCGAGGATTTGTTGTTCTCCCCAGGTTAGAGTATTTCCTAGGCTTCTGGATGTGTGTACATATTCTAGGATGGGTTCTTGAACGTATTCCATATGTACTAATGGCTCAACCTTCATTTTTTTCTCATCATTTGGTGAGGTATCAGCCAAAACTAAAGAACCAGCGGTAGGTTCAGTACTTACTTCGTAAATGATTATGAAAGTGTTGATTTCTTGCTGTGGAATTTCCTCTTTCTGGACACTATATCCTAGCTCATCCCTCGAGTTGTATATCAGGGTTCTAGGAAAGTCGAGTAGCTCAGTGTCTAAGACACTTTAGACCTCATGATCACTCTGTAGAAGGTTTTGAATTAAAGCATCGATACCTAGAGTAGATGCTTTCTCGGGTTCCTTTTCCTCTGTAATCTGCACCAGAGTCACCAGGGAAACCTCTCAAATATCCTCATCATAATATATAGTTATTAAGTCAAACAAGGTGTTTGGTACACTTGTACTACCTGGTGTCCTTGCTATCTCAGGCTGGCTTGAAATCCCCCTCTGGTGATCTGATTTGTGGTGGTGGGACTTCAGGGTTTTCTGGCTCAGTGATCTCTTCCAGTTGTATTGGCTCTAATCCACTCGGATCTCCTCATCTTTCGATTGGGTCCTCAACAGGAATACTCAACATCTCTACAATATCAAGTTCATTATGCAATCGATCAATGATTCTTTGTGCCCCTTCTAGAAAGAGAAATCATCTTCTTTGTGCCTCTATAGTCTTTTTCGCTCTAATCTCTTACCAAACTCTGAGGGCCTCTTTAGCCTACTTCTCTATTGTCTCCACTTGTTCATCCATACACATAGCCTTCAACCTGGTCATGTTCATTTTGGCCATCCTCTATACTACGTCCTCCCAATCCTGAGCGCACTCTGTGAAAATTTCATCCTCAAATTTTTCATGCCTGTATGGATAAAAGGATGATACCTGTGATGCATGTTGGAGGACCAGGCCTTTAGGGTTGTGCTTGAGGAATCGGCCTGTCGAGAACTTGAATTCAAGTTGGCTTAGCCCTTCTTGTTTTTCTTGAGTAGTGTCCTTTACCAAATAAAACCTCACATGGAAATTGCAGGGTATGAAAGCCCGCTTCTTGTCTTTGATTAGCATGGAATTATATCCCTGCAGGATAGTCTAATAGTAGATTTTTCCCATAATGACATGGTATGGTACATGAGTGGGTAGTAGATGCGGTGCTTCAATGGCCCTGAACACCCTTATATAGGTTGTGCGTTTATCTAAATACCAGTGGCCTACCTTCTCTACCATTTTCTTGGCTTCTGTAGATAGTCTCGGACATTCCCTTTTAAATACAATAAAATGAATATGGGAAATGAATTCATTGCAAATGAGTGCGTAGGATGCTTTGTACATGTTCTCCCAAAGTATGCTAAAATAAACATGAAAAGGTAGGTCTTCAACATGCCATGTTAAATTCATGCTAGAGAAGACATTTCTCACATAGATCACATCGAGCAGGTACAAGTCCATTTGCAAAGCGTGCCTCTCCTTATTTCGGCGTCTAAGTATGTTGTACACAGATGTTCAATTGCTCAAAAATTATTGCTCCCTAGTTGAAGTTGCTTCCAGAGATTTCCACTGTGTACACCAAGGGCATCCATGCTTCCGAAAACTTGGAGCAGTCCTTCTCTCCATACAGTCGGAAGATGAGAGCCATCAAGTAGATGTATGGCTCCCTCAGGTTAACTATCCCATACCAACCATTGCTCCAGTTTGTAAACTTTTTGTCCTTCTTCCACCATGAGGCCATCAATTAGCTGGTGTCATGGAATTCATAGAATTTCACTACGAAGTATGTGTTTATACGCTCCTCTAGATCTCTTAGTTTGTAGTACTTTTGGACTTTTGTCAGGAGAAAAAATCCAACACACCCACCATTCGCGTTGTTGATTAAGCATTTTTTCATGTCTGTATGGTCAATTAGCCACTTTAAAACCTCTATGCATGGGAAAACTAAGGTTCTTCTAGCTACCATGTGAAAATATGATCGTCGGATTTTGGGAACATGTGGTCATCGAGTGCCCTCACATCTGGGTCACTGTGTGGGATACACTCCAGGTACTTGTCTCGAATGATACTCTTGAATAGGTCCCCCCACTATGGGAGCACCAATTTGGATCCACTGTTGGCTTATGTGTCACTGAAGGGAGAAGGTTGGAAAAAGGATTTCTTATTTGAGGTTTTAATGACAGGCTCCACCCTGGGAGCATACTTCAATTGTCTTGTAGCACTAGACGAGGAGCCTTCACCTGTTTATGCTTCCTTCAGCTTAGGTACTCTCGACAAGTGTCTGGTCATAGGATTTATTGGAGGCATTTTCCATACAGCTAGAACATAGTTAGAGACAAAGCGAGAAATCATATGCATATAACAAATTATGACCGCCGAGTTGACAAAATTTAACACATACCTCAACTCCTTGTTTAACCTAGTTTTGATAATCTGAGAATGGACACAATCTCGAGATGCTTGCCTTACTTCTTTGGATTCTCTAGAATTAGAACTTGTGCGTAGAATGAAAATGTTCAAAGCTGTTCTAGTGATTTAAACAGGGACAAACTTACCTTGTCACATCAACCATTCAATTCGGGTTATGAGTGTAGTTATATAAAATCTTCCACCAGATCTTCAAAGATGTTTAAAATTAAATTCAATCTTAGGTTGACAACACAGGCATGGGTTGTAACGTGGCCTATCATAGATTTCAAATCGTTGTTGTTCAATTGGTGCATAGGGTAGAAAAATATGCAGGATGAACCATTAACTAGTCTATTAAATGATAGAATTCGATCATATCTTATGCAGAAAAAATCCCATCGTTTCGCTAGTCCAACTGATGAGTCAGGGGTCAGGGTTTCTCTTTGAACACTTTTCGTTGACATATCCTTGTAAGAGCTTCGATGTCGAAGGAAATTTTTGTATAGAGATGATGTGGCAATGTTGACTTGCAGGTGTGACTAGGACACATGAAAGCTTAAGATGACTCAAGACAAAACTAGGCTTTACGACACCCTTACATGATAAATACATGTGGCAATCGATACCGGTGTCTTCATTTACTCGTGTTAATCGGGATCGGGACTTTCCTTAAGATACATGTTCTAAAACCCCATCCCATCCCTCCGATGCTGAAAAGTATCAAGGATTGGTAATCGACGATAAACCTACCCAAGTGCTCCCAGATTGTCCCTCTCAAACATTCCCCGATGCCAGAAGTGTATTGGGATTTGGTGATCGACGATATGTTTAATGCTGAAAAAATCAATTGTTTTAATCTTTTTAGATTTTCCCCAACCCCGAGCAAGCGCATCATTCATCGACTATCCATGGTTTCTTTATGGATTTTATCAATGTCTATCCCTCTCGTACTTTGTCAATGTCGATGTGGATCAGCTATATCTTGAAACGTATGGGGCATCAGTGATCGACGATTAGTGTAACTGTGTGGCCACTTTACCTTATTGCATTTTGTTGATGTTGAACACAAGCACATTAGTCGCAATGTTAACTACAAATTCCTAGTTAGGATGTCAAGTTCTTTTAGACACAAGGTTTCATTTAACAAGTTCAAACAAACCTGACTTGATTGACAAAAGTCATGAAAACAAAAACAAAAAACAAACCTTCCTACAAAGTGAACTCAAATTAGACAGTAAAGTAAAACAAGTGGTACCCAAAAGTGATAGAATTTCATAAATCTTTTAGGGTGTGTTGAGCTCTCAACACAATCCTCGGCTGAGGCCAAGGAAGGTCTCACGCAATATGAAAAGACAATCAAAGAAACCATATGGTCTTGTGTCAGGCTGGAGGATCAAACATAAATAAAAGTACTACAAATGGAATCCATGTAACTCATATATGATAATCTAGCAAGGACTAAGAATTAAAAAAATGCATGCAGAAGTGTTACTCATTCCTTATAAATAGAGGATAGAACAAAACTTCCATATCTTTATTACTGGACATACTCCATCATATTAGAGATATACATTGTCTTGAATAACTGAGTTGAACAACCATAAGACTTCATCTCATTACTATCTAAATAGGGGTAATACAACAATATGCATCTTGCGCTAAGTTTTAAGATTCAGAAAGATACAAAACACAAAACAATTCTCTATTCAACACAAGATTACAATAGGATAATACTAAACTATGGGATTGATGCATTCAGAAATTAACCATCCTACTTTCTGAGCTAAGAGATTTTTTAATACCTCTTTCTATTGGGGAGTGTTGTCCTTCACTATTGTTCTCCACTTACTTCTCTGATCTAACGACCTCACATGATTTTGGTACTTTCCATGGCTCCATGTAGATTCTCTGCATCAAGGGAAATCTTATCTAAATGTCTAGCTCATCTTATGGTTGCCCCACATCTTCTTTTGTTGCTGGCAATAATCATTCTGGGAGATATCCTGGTGATTCCTTTCTTGTTTCCAATGGGTATACTCTTGGTTTCCGACACAACTAACAAAACTTAGACTGATTCCCTCTACTAACAAAACTTGGTGCACTGCTTAACAAAACTTGTTCTGATGCATGCACTATGGCATTCTTTCATGCATATCCTCAGGTGCTCGCAAAAATACTATATGAACATGCATAAATTTTGTTTGTTCATGTGCACAAAATTGGACCCAAAAATTTGGGTGCCAACAAGCCCCCACCACTATTACTTGGCTCATCCTTGAGCCAGTTGCGTTCAGACTGGGCAGACTAGAATTTTTATGAACAATAGGAAGGTCAATAGGATATGGTTGATCAAAGTAGAGGCAACCTTCGTGCACTTTGGTTTGGAGGAAGCATGCGTAGGAATGAACATCTTGGGCCTTGAACAAATGGTCTTTGGGGTGCCATCATCTTTGGTAATAACCTCTATATATTTATCCACTTGGAGCTCAGGGAACTGTTGAGGGTCCCGAACGTTGTAATCGACATGTTTGAGAATGATATTTTTTCCAAATGGGGGTTCATCACGTATGACATCGAATGGTATC
>JASDQU010107208.1:48092-65214 GCA_032191745.1 Picea mariana | reverse complement strand
GGCTCGAGGATAATTGTGGGCTGAAACGTAGTTTGATTCAAACCATTTTTGGCCGCACCACAATCGTGTGGTCACATGAGGCCATCACCCAAGGTCACATCAAGAGGGGGCTTATCAGAAAAAGGAGCTAACGCCCAGTACTCTGAGATTTTGTAGGAGAGAGAAAGGGAAGGTTGCGGGTACCATAAGACCTTCACCAGAGAGCCGAAAGGGCCTGTGTTTAGATAAAGAAGGAGAACATTAAGGTTTTAGAGGGTCATTTGACTCAAGAATCAGATATCCTTGACCGGGATGTCATGTATCCCTACGGGGGAGTAGGGGGGTTGCATCAGGTGGTAGCAGAGTTGATATTGAGTTTGTTTGTAGACATCAAACAAAGGAGAAAGGAGGTAAATTGGTATCTATTGTGGTATCAAGAAAATTTGATTTATGTGTGTAGACATTAGAAGGTGACACAGTGGAATCATCCCACCCAGAAGGCATAAAGCGAATGCAAAAATGGAAGAAGAAATGAGGTGACTTTGAATGAGACTGGACGCCCTGGAAACAACGCAGAGAAGAGCACCAGATGTTGCATATATCAGTGAAGCTGAGAGTGAAGAAATAGAGGTTGAAGAAAATGTAGCAGAGGATGATGCACAAGATCGCTTAGTAAAAGTTGTTTAAAGAATAGGATCCAGAGCAAGGATAGAGGTACCGATGTATGAAGGCAATTTGGAAGTCGAAGAATTGTTGGATTGGGTACGTGCTATGGACAAGTACTTCGATTATGAATATATTGAAGAAGACAAGATGGTGAAGCATGCAGTGACAAGACTGAAATATCATGTAGCACTATGGTGGGATGAACTGCAAGCCGAATACAGGAGCAAAGGTAAGCAGAAAATTAAGAACTGGGATAGGATGGTAGCCAAGATGAACGTCAAAGTTATCCCGAACGACTATCAAATAAATATGTTAAGAAGATTGCAAAACCTGGGACAGAAAATCTTATCATTAAATGAGTACACTGAGGAATTTTATAGGCTAAACATCAGGGCTAGATAGAAAGAGAACGAAGATGAAAAAACAGCCAAGTATATCAATGGACTGAGATATGAAATACAAGAGGATATTAGCATTATGTTTGTTAGTAAAGTCGAGGATGCTTATCAAGCAGCCTTGAAATCTGAAGAGAAATTGGTCAGGAAGCAAAGCCAACGAAACTGAGGAGGAAATTCAAGCAGAGGTAAGGGAACCACCAGAGAGAAGTTCTAGAAGCTGAAGCATGAAGCTGGAAAAAAGAATTGTCACCCAAAGAAAGGTGGAAGTTCTAAGGAATGACAGCATGGAGGAAGAAGTTATTTTTCCAGAGGACAAGGAAGATCTAGAGGAGGTGAAGCTAAATGTTATACCTGTGGAAAACCAGGGCATAAGTCTTGGAATGCCCCGAGAGAAAGAAAGAAGGAGGAGGTGAAGCACACATTGCTGAAGCACAGAAGTATGTGGAAGCAGAAGTAGAAGGAGGAAAGAACCTCATGATGAGGAAAATTCTTCTTAAACCAGAGAAGGAGGCAGAGGAACCAGTTCAACGAACAAGTCTGTTCAGAACTGCTTTCAAGACGAAAGGCAGAGTTTTCAAGGTGATCATAGACAGTAAGAGCACTGACAATATAGTATCCACAGAGATGGTGGAGAAAATGGAGTTGAAGACAACTACACATCCAAACCCATAAAAAGTATCATGGTTGTAGAAAGGACATCAAGCAATGGTAAGTCAACAATTCCAAGTTGAATTTAAAATAGGAGGTTATAGGGATGAAATATTGTGTGATGTAATTCCTATGGATGTTTGTCATATTTTATTGGGGAGACCATGGAAGTTTGACCGAAAAGTTATTCATGATGGAAGAAAGAATACTTATACCCTAGAAAAAAATGATAGGACACACATGTTGTTACCAATAGAAGACAAAGAACAAAAGAGGGAAGCTAGTTCAAGTATACTTCTCATGACTGGGAAGGAACTCTTGAATGAAGTCAAGAAGGAGAAAGAAATGCAGTTTGTTGTAGTGAGGAAGCCTAGAGTTATCCTTACAAATACTTATGTGGAATATTTTCCTGAAGAAATCCAGGAACTGTTAGAAAACTTTGTTGACATAGTAGTGGATGAGTTACCTCACTCATTTCCACCCATTAGGAGTATAAACCATCATATTGACCTTATTCCAGGAGCTAGTTTACTAAACAAAGAAGCTTATAGGTTGACACCTAGAGAGAATGAGGAAGTCAAAAATGAAGTCCAGGAGTTTTTGGATAAAGGTTTAGTCAGGGAAATCCTAAGCCCATGCATAGTACCAACTATGTTAAGTCCAAATAAATATGGAGGATGGAGAATGTGTACAGATTCCAAAGCCATCAAAAAGATAACTATTAGGTACATATTTCCTTTACCAAGGATGGATGATTTGATGGATTGTTTGAGTGGAGCAAGCTATGTTTCCAAGATATAATTGAAGAGTGGATATCATCAAATAAGAATGAGAGAGGGAGATGAATAGAAAATAGCATTCAAGACAAATGAAGGATTGTTTGAATGGTTGGTCATGCCATTTGGGTTGAAAAATGCACCAAGCACATTTATGAGATTGATGAATGAAGTATTGAAAGACTTCATAGGAAAAAATTTCATAGTATATCTGGATGACATACTAATCTTCAATAAGATAGAGAGGGTACACTTAATACATTTGACATTAGTGATGAAAATTTGTAGCAAGAGAAATTGTTGATAAATCTGAAGAAAATCTCTTTTATGAAGAAGGAACTCATATACTTGGGTTTTGTGATCTCTTCAAATGAATTGAAGATGGATCCAGAAAAGGTGAGGGAAATCAGAGAATGGCCATCCCCAAGCAGCATATTTGAGGTAATAATTTTTCATGGGTTAGCAAGTTTTTATAGAAAGTTTATCAAAAATTTCAGTGGTATATGTGTGCCCATGCTGGACACTATGAAGAAGAAACACAAGTCTTTTAGTTGGACGGAGGAAGCTGAAAAAAGTTTCAAAGTGTTGAAGGAGAAAATCACAAAACAACCAATTCTGGTCTTGCCAAATTTTGGAAAAACATTTCAAGTGAGATGTGATGCAAGTGGATTAGCTATTGGAGCAATCTTGAGTCAGGATAATAGGCCAATTGCTTATTTCAGTGAGAAACTAAATGACACCAAGAATAAGTATTCCACATATGACAAATAATTTTATGCAGTGATTCAAGCTTTGAAGAAGTGGAGGCACTATTTAATTCCTAAAGAATTTGTCTTGTACAATGATAATCAAGCTTTGCAATGTATTACTAGGCAAGAAAAGTTGAATCAGAGACATGCTAAATGGGTAGAATTTATGAAAAAAATTACTTTTGTTATTAAACATATTGTTGGAACTGCTAACAAAGTTGTAGATACTTTGAGCAGGAGGACTTTAGTTGTACAGGAATTCCAAGTGGAGACCTTAGGGTTTGAACACCTCAAGGATATGTATCAAGAAGATCTAGATTTTAAGGAAGCTTATGAAGCATGTAAGAATCCTTTGTTGGGAGATAGAAGCCCATGGACTGAATGTTTTATCCAAGATGGATTATTATTCAAGGGAAGCCAATTATGCATACCGAAATTCTCAATGAGAGATAACCTGTTGAAAGAGAAACATGGCGGAGGTTTAGCTAGACATTTTGGTCATGATAAGACATTTGCACAGCTGAGTAATTTGTATTATTGGCCAAGCATGAGGGCAGAGATGAAAAATTTTGTAAACAAATGCATAATTTTTCAGTATGCAAAAGGAAGACAATAGAACATTGTTTTGTATCAGCGATTATCAATTCCAGAGAGGCTGTGGGATGCAAGCAGTATGGATTTTGTATTGGGATTGCCTAGAACTCAAAAAGGGAGTGATTCCATATTTGTTGTGGTGGAAAAAATTTAAAAAATGGAACATTTCATACCATGCCAGAAAAAGAACGATGCTACACACATATCCAATTTGTTTTTCATAGAAGTAGTGAGACTACATGGATTGTCGAGGAGCATAGTCTCAGACAGGGACACCAAATTTGTAGGACACTTTTGGAGGACTCTATGGAAGAGGTTGGGGACGAACTTGTCCTTTAGTTCAACATATCACCCTCAGATAGATGGACAGACTAAAGTAGTAAACATGAGTCTGGGAAACTTGTTAATAAGTTTAGTCACTAAGCAAGGTTGCCAATGGGATCAAATTATGGAACAAGCAGAATTTGCATTTAACAATTTAGTGAACAGGAGCACATGGAAAAGTCCATTTAAAATTGTGTAAGGTATACATCCAAGAGGGATTACAGAGTTGAGAGATTTGAATCAAGAAGAGTTCAGATGTGTTAGAGAAGAGGATTTTGCAACAGAAATGAAGAAACTCCATGACAAAGTCAAAGAACAGCTACAGGACAGTAGCCAAAAATATAAGAACATAGTTTATCAAAAGAGGAGAGAAGTTCAATTCGAATTTGGAGATGAATTTTTAGCTCATTTGAGAAAAGAAAGGTTTCCAAGGGGAACGTATAACAAGTTGAAGATGAAGAATATAGTACCATGTAGGATTCTTAGAAAATTTGTAGCCAATGCTTATGAAATTGAGTTTCAAGACAATGTTGGGATATCACCGATATTCAATGTTGCGTACCTGTATCCTTACAGGAGAGATGAGGCGGGAGAATCAGATGATCAGAAAGAAGTTCAGTGGGAAGAACAATTTCCCACAGCAAAAAAACCCCAAATGGATAAAAGCATTGAACAGAGAGCTAGAAAGAAGACCAGGAAGAAGACATATCCTGAATATTTAGTGAAGTGGAAATATCATCTAGTGGAAGATGCAAGTTGGGTTATAGAACCTGATATTTTCAAGCATGGAAAAAAAGTACAGGAGCTCATGGATAGGAGTCCATGAAAATTTTAACCAGAGGAGTACACCTAATGCATCCCCCCTACTCCCCCATAGGGTTACACGACCTCCTGGTCAAGGATCTCTGATTCTTGAGTCAAATGACCCTCTGAAATGTTAATGTTCTCCTTTTGTATCTAAACACAGGCCCTTTCATCTCTCAAGTGCAGGTCTTATGGTACCCGCAACCTTCCCTTTTGCTCTCCTGCAAAATCTTAGAGTAGTGGGCGTTAGCTCCTTTTTCTGATAAACCCCCTCTTGATGTGACCTTAGGCGATGACCTCAAATGACCACGCGATTGTGGGCGTGGCCAAAAACAATTTGAATCAAACTACTTTTCGGCCCACAATTCTCCTCGAGCCTCCACATGTCCTCTTGCCAAAACCACGGTCTAGATTGTGGCCTGCCCTCAACATTTTAAATTCCACACAAATCATGTCCCCCCAATGCTACAAGACCATTTATCTCTTGATCTTGATGGTACTTCTAAAACTGATGGTTCAGATATGCTCTTTCCAAATCCATGGACCAGATATTCCCCTCCTGAATTAACAGATGTGATCCCTTCGCGATTCTGGACTTCGGGGTTTTGAAATCTCAAACCCCGCTTTCTTTCGTACTTCAATTTTCTAGAGCTGATGATCTGCAGACACATGTCCTACTCAATAAATGATCCTACTTCCACTTCAAGTGTTTGACCTTTCAACTCAGATCAATGATCTTGTGACCTCCTTCTCGATCGACGGTCGATATCTCCTTCGGATTTCAGACTTATGAGATCTCAAATCTCAAACTTCTCCCCTTTTCCCAATGGATTTTATCTGAAGGATATAATCCATTGACACGTGTCCACTTGATCTGGCGATCAAGAATTACTTTGGGTCTTTACCCGGATTCCACAGATTCACACCACGTCTCCTCTAGATCTAGTGGTCCAGATTCACTTCAGATCTTCAGGATTCGGCGGTCTCAGTTCTCAACTGAAACTCCACTATAATTTACCTGGATCTCATGATCTATTGACAAGTGTCCCCTTGCAGATCGACAACTCTCAGCTCTTCGGCTACTTGATCTTCAGGTGTTTCAAAATTTTTACCTTTGCCTGGATATCATGACCCACCAACACGTATCCTTCTGGATCTAACAGTCCATATTCGATTGGCCCTTCGACTCTTCGTGCTTTGGGAGTCTCAAATATCAACTGAACAACTCTCGAATGGATTTCTTGAAGTTGTTGATCTGTTGACACGTACCCCTAGCGATCAAAAGTCAAGATCTTACTTCGGGTGCTTCACCTCCTCTTCATCCACAAACTTCCAAAGCTCTGGATCTTGTGCCACTTGTCTTCCTTGACGGTGAACAATCCCAAACTACTTCGGGACTTTGGAAATTTGGAAATTTCTCCCTCCTGCGTGTGTGAAGCACTAAGTCTCGTGCACATTTCTCTGATCAGATGGTTGTTGATACTTTGAAGTGTGATCCAACGACCACTGTCACTCCTCCTCTTGAGCTTTTGATTTCTTCCGACTTAGAAAATTTCTCAGTCTTCAAAGGTCTCAACCTTTGCTCCTCCTATGAGTCTAACTCTTGGATCTCGTCAAAAATTATGAAAGTGTTATCCTTTTTGAGCTTGATCCTTAAAGGATTCCGACTTCCCATGCACTCCTTGTGTTCTCGGGATTTCGATAACTCAGATCGAAGGATTTTTTGAAAAGAAATTATTCTTGCCCACCTAGCATTCCTTTGTTCTGGTTCTTCGATGCTTGGTCACTTCTTGACGCAGTGCACTCCTTGCACCTGGTCTAAGTTTCCTTTTCTCTCTCTGAACTCCTCTGAGTCAATATGAGACTCAATCAACTCACTCCTTGTGTTCGATATGCACACCTTGCATATGAGTTTTAGAAGAGAAACAATTGAAACTTATCCAGTTTTGTCACGAACTCATACAATCAACTTCTCAAACAATCATACATGAACTAAATGAGATAAACAACATACACATAATGTAACATTCATTCAATCACACATTAAAATGAACACATCCCAAGATTTGGGACAATTTTGTCTATTCTATTCATTCATGAAACAAATTACATAATATTGTAGTTCTTTCCTGCGTCTTTCTTCTACTCTACTCTTTTCTATTAATCTCTATCTCTATCTCATAATCCTCCTAATTCTTTTACAATGCAACCACAAACTATCTAAGGACTGGCTCCACGAGCTCCCTTGTCCTATCTACAACCTATCCTATCAAACTCTCAGTGGTTACCTACTTTGTCCTATTATAATAACTAACAGTTATTGCCAGATAAGATTCAATACTCCATATCTGCAACCCCTTACAGTCCTATATGATTTTACAAACACGACATATTTAAAAATGCTTCTTTCAAAAATATCTCAACAACTCGATTTACTCCTGAGTTAATTTTTTATTTGAAACTCTGTCATGCTGAGATGTCATTCCTTTGCCTCCACACTTGCGTCTTTAACTTTAAAGGTGATTCTCTTGCATCAGACAAGCATTAGAAAATTCCACCAGGTGTTCGTTTGTAGTGAAAGTGTTATTTCCCGAAAACCTAGGGAGATTCTCTTTGAACATAGGAAGTGGACGAGTAGTAGGTGCTAGGTTAAGAGGAGAGGACACATGCACAGTGTGGTTGTTGCGTCTTCTTCAAACTGAAAAAACCTATACTTTTTAATGACTTTGGTGGGATTTGTGGTAGATTGGATAGGGATATGGTGGCTATATAAGCTACCAATCACTGACGAAGATGAATACTAAGAGGAGGAAGCACGTACAGTCCCACCCGAGACACCACTAGATTCCATCTTGTGGATGATAGGTGAGGGAGAGAAAGATGAATTGGATGAATCAGGCAAAGTTCTCCTGAGATCACTTTGTTGGGTCGATAACACAATGTTCCTTCTTCCTCTTTCAGCAATAGAATTAATTTTAGGTTATAAGCCTCTTCTTCTTCGAGGAACACAAGAGTCTAAGGACATGAAACTAAGGCCAAAACTGAAGGAACAAGAAAGTTACTGTTGATTTCTAGTTTGTCTATGTCTAGCTTCCCAACGTTATTGGGAACTAATATCTCGTTCAATTTATGCCCATGAATGATTAAGCTCAGCACGAGTATTGGCAGTATCTGAAATGTTGTTGAACAAATTCAAAGCAATGTTGGCCTGATCTTGAAGATTGGGCTCAATATTGGGTTGCCTTGCAACAGGCACAATCATTAATAAATAAAACAATCAAGAATAAATATCAGAAAAATAGATGTATTCGATGCTAATCAAGCATAAAAAGTAACCAGAGAGATATTGAAGATCTCCCCAGTATGGTCACCAAATAAATGTTGAGGGAAAGATATGAAATAATCTTACTCAAGCATTTTCAGATCTTACTTGGCTAAAGCAAGATAGACGAGAATATCACCCTAGGTTTATAGCCAGCAAAAATGTTATCCTAATTCACAAGTATTGTTTACAAGTGCTTAGGGTGTTTTTATAAATAAAAGCTTGCTAAAAAATTCATTATTTATGTATTTTTCTTAACATAACAGATGTTGAAATAAATATAGAGATGGAAGTAAAGACACCAAGTCGATAATCAAGACAGATGAGACATAAAAAAATCCTTTATTTCATTCCAATTCTTTAAAGAATCGTTCTCTTTACAAAATTTCGTGAATAATTTTTGGACCAAAGTCAAACTTAGACGTCCCTGATGAAACATACAAAAGGACTTTTGAATGAAAATAAAAAAAAATGAACTTTAAAATCTAGACCAGCTTGCCACAGATTGTTGCCCACTCGACTCTACACAATAGCCTTTGTCAATCATGAAAACTAATTCACAAATAGACAAATCTACATAGACTATCAAATATAGATCAACATCTCTGAAAAACAAGTGTCTGAATGATGTAATTCAGCCATGAATCTTGTTGTCTACAATAAGACCCTACTATCATAAAAACGAATTAGGCCTTGAATAAATTAAGGAAAGAATGAAAACTGAATTATCTCAACAAAAACTCAAAGAGTAGACCTTAGTATGCTTCTCCTTCTATTATCCTATTGTTCCTCCCTTTCCTTTTTCCTTTAAGAAAAATAGAATTGGTTGAAGTAGTTGAACTACTTCGTTAGTTAAGTTAACTAAAACTCAACCAACTTTTTAGTTAGGGGGAAAAGTAATAAATCATAATAAGGGTTTTTAAATAAATAATAACTAGTAGGTGGGACTCCTTGTGACTCCTTTTAGCTTTTAACAATCATACCACAACTAGTTAATTAAACAAAACATCCCTCCTTGTGACTCCCATCATCACATTCATATTTGACAATTCATCTCAATGATATTTGAAATTATTTCCAAAATATATTACTCATATATCCAAAAATAGTATGTTGTCCAAATTTTCAAAAGTCAATTGTTCTCAACAATTAATAAATAAATAAAAATTTAAAATCCATATTTCCCACTCTAAGATACAATCCTTCCCTTCTTGTTGTTGTCACCTTTTGATCTCTCTGAATTTACCTTAGGTTGTGATGGGCCTTTAGGCCTAATCTTGTTGATCATATGAGAGAAATCATCCCCCAAGTGCATGCGGGAAGATACAGATTTATAAAATCCATTGAAGGGTGAGGAAGGGGCAGCAATGGCTTTTCCTTTGTCAGGGGCATGGTGGGCCTTGGTTTTCAAGATTTTTCTAGCATGGGAAAACAAAATCAATGAGGTGATAGGAGCAGCTTGGAAAATTTGATTGATAGGCAAGGGAGCAGGTAAGGACAAATTGGGCCAGCCACGATGTTGAGAGACTGTCAGGTGGACAATCTCTTGCCATCCGCCATTCTCAAGAAATTCAGGTTACAGTGAGACATGAGGATGCACAGGGACACCAGGGGCCCCTGGGGCTTGGAAAGGAGGCCTTTCAGGCCTAGATTAGACCACTCCTTTCCCGATCCAATTAAAAACCCCAACTTGAAATAGTTGGCCTAACTCTTGTGAGTCAGCATCAAAGTGTATAGAGAATATTGGCCTTCTAGGGCCCCTATTCTAATTACCTCTTCCATGGCTACCTCTACCATGGCTAGCTCGGCTGAAAAAGCTCATAGTTGTATGCATAATTTATTAGAAAATAGTTTCTTTAACAACCATACACGACAACTCCTTTAAAAATATGAAATAAATTTTGGCTCAACAACATATCAGACTCATGCAATCCAATACAGACAAATTGTTTAATAGTTTTCAATGAGCAAGGGGTGAAAAAAGGTTCTAGGATATGTGAGGGGTTTGTATTGAGAGAAAAAATGTTAAAATGAGGGGGAAAAGATCATGATTACTGCTCACAGACAACAACAATCAACTGTAATGTAAACCAAAGAACCTATCACTATAATTCATCCTTGCGATCTTAAATTGTTACAATACAGAGTTCCTCTTAATTGTAATTAAATTTTAGGAACAGGGAGTGGATAATGGATATGGGAAGGCGAGGGGATTGTAATTAGCGAAAAGTGAAATAACGGTAGGGGAAAAAATCATATATTGTTCATAAAATCAATTAAGTAATCCATAAAACAATTATGTATTTTATGCAAATGATCCAACACTAACCAAATAATTACTGTGATCAATTAACAATTATTGTGTATAATTTAACCATTATTGTGTGTTAAACTTGCTCAATGTTCACATTTACATCCTTAACACTTTTAATTAACACAGTGCCATCTTACTCAAAAGCAATATGCCTTCCAAACAACCTGTATAAGAATTTTGTTTCCTCTCACTTCTTCCATTTAATATTTAAAATAAATTCCAATGAACACACAGTCATTTGTTTCAACTATGTTCAGCACCAAAACCATCAACCACTGTGCATAAATTACTTCCTCAAAACACAGACACAAGTTTTTTTTAAATTGTGCCTGATCCCATTCCTCTAATCAATTTAACAATTAAATTGCAATGAAACCATATTGTTATAGAACCCGTGCCCATCTCTGATGGTGAAATCAAATGATACAATGCACGATATCCATAAACACACACAGTGAACAGCCAAGTCACAACTACAACACTTTAAATTGCAACAATCCTGATCGGGCAATTTAAACACACAGTAACAGCGATCATAATTTCAACTTATACCATTGTTGGCGCGTATTGGATCAAACTAGGGTCCTCCTCAAATTACCAACAAAAGGTACCGTGTAGTCTAGAGAATTGGCATTTTCCTCTCCTCCGAAGAGAAGAAGTCTCACCCGAAGCATTGCTGAGACAGATAGATAGGGAAGGGAAGGGAGAAGACTAAAGGGGATCCATAGAGCAGTCAAAACTCATTCTTGTTCTTAAGCAAAAGACATTATCAGATCTGGAACATCTAAATGCAAGAGTTGAACCTACTTATGAAGCGAGCAACCATATAAACGTTGAACCATTAAGTAAAACTCATAAGTCATAAAGAAACATTGTAACGCATAAGTAACATACAAATACACATCATATTTTGAAATTTAGTCTTGCTTCCTATTATCTCTAGGATCTTTCCTTCATTACAGACTCAGAAGTACAAGAAAATCTTAGTACAGACTCTCATCTCTGAACTCATATCTCAGAGCTTTAGCTCTCCAACTAACAGTTCTAATTCATTACTGACTCATCCTTTTCTTCTCTTGACCTACAACAAGAACCAACACTAATCCCAAAACTTGGGTGACTCTGATCAGCATGACTCAACTTAAACCTAATCAACCAATGATGAATTGAGGTATCAACGGATGAGTACTTCCTCTAATGAATGAATGAACCCTTTTACAATTATATTCATCCTGATATATAGTTGGGTTGTGTCTTCCTTCTCAGATTGCACGCTCTCTTGTTCTGTTGCAACCATTTTTTTCTTAGCTGGTGTTGCGCTAACTTCTGCAACTTCTTCCTGTTACTCTTTCTCCCAGCCTCTGATGAAGTTTTCACAACTCGTTCCTAGCCAAAAATTGCGCAATTCTTTCCCAAAAACGAAGGGCCCAACAGGATCCGACCACAATCCTTGACTCGTACTCAAGTCAAGCGCTTGGTTCTTTCACATCCCCCAGGAGCATCTGTTGTTTTCCCTTGTCTAGATTTTCCTCTTCTTTGAGCTCTTCTATTTGTGCCTTTTCTTCCTTTACCTCCACAAACAAAGGGCCCAATTCTAGTACCAATTCTAAGGCTCGATGCTTTACTCCTTGAAAGATTTCAACTTTGTCTTGCCATTTCTAGGCGAGGATTGATGCCTCTGCAAGAAATTGTTGGGTCGTCTCTTTGTTGTACTCCTTTGGCTTGGCCGCAACCAATGAGTTCCATTCAAATTTGGTTGTTGCATTGACCTAGTGCATTTTCATATAGGTGGATTGAATTACCGGTCAAAAATCGCATAGCTCTTTCTTGGCTACAGACTGTGCCTTGTAGAGTGTATTCAGCTCATTGTCAACTTGTTGAATTTTGTTGAACTTCTATTGTTGCTCCATAGGGTCCATTGTTTCCGCAACTTCTTCGTTCACCACCTGGATCTTTGTGTGCATTTCCTCCAAAACTTGATTCCGTTGAGCGATGATGCCCATCTAGTCGCCGACTTCTCTGAAAATTTGAGTGCATTCCATTGTGTGCTTGTGCAGTGTTGCTCTAGCATTGTTTCCTTGCAATGTTATCTTCTGCATTTGTGCTTGGAGTAGCTGAGGTTGTTGTTCTTCTTCCTGATGGACCTATTGTAGCTTCACTTGGAGCTGGTTAGTGTGGTTGGTGAGTTGCATCCATGCTTCCTGTAGCATCTCGATCTATTTCTCTGGCTCGCTTATGTGGCTAGCCTCGGGTAATTCAGGCACAACCTTATGAATCTTCAGCTTAGCCTAGGCAAGTTTCTCCTGCACTTTTTCTAGTTTGCGCTAGACTTGGATTTTATCATGTGCCTCCTGCATTCTGTATGTGTGCATCACAAATTGTTCTTTCTTTGCGATATCAATTGATCTCTTGGCCTCC
Organism: Picea mariana; assembly: GCA_032191745.1. Taxonomy (NCBI): domain Eukaryota; kingdom Viridiplantae; phylum Streptophyta; class Pinopsida; order Pinales; family Pinaceae; genus Picea; species Picea mariana. The sequence goes on along the minus strand of JASDQU010107208.1, from coordinate 52,222 downwards.
TGGAGTCGCTGCTCCAACTGGTCCATGGATGCCCTGATTAAACCAAATCGTTGGAACGTTGACCAGTGTATCATGTCAGTAGATGAAGGGGGTACTTCGGTAGGTGCTCGCGTCTGTAGTGGAAGTCCAATGGTTGTTGAATGGTCTGAGAGAGTGTCTACCTCTTCCTCTGTTGGAGGCATTGGTGTGATTCTCATCCTTAGATATGTTCGCAGAAGAGTCAGAACCTCTATTATGGCTATGTAGAGTTGCATCAATTCCACACATTGTTGAGGGTTCTTGAGAACTTGTTTCATTTGTGCTTCCATGATTGTCAGATCTTTCTCATTTGTCACTTTTGGTTCGTTGTGCGCATCTAGTTTCTGTGGCTTGTACGGTCCTTCTTCTTGGTGTGCCTTGATTTCTTGGGCACCCTCACCTTTGGCTGGTGAGGTGTCTTACTGGTTTCTATCGATTTATTTCTCCTCTCTTATTCGGGTGTCTACTTCCTGTGCTGAAGACTCAAGTTGTTGTTCCTTGGTGTTTAGATTCAGAACATCCAGCACCGTGCTCGGCTCGGGGGATTTGGTGTCAGGACCAGAAATTTCTGGTTTTGGCATGGTTAATTTCTTGGTTATTTGTGGGGGTCGTTGCTCCACTATTTATGGCAGATCGATATGCAACGGCTCTGAGGTTGTGGTCTGGTGTGGAGTGGCTATGAGGAGGTTTGGTAATTGGAGTGGTGGAGAGTGCTCAATGATGAATGTGGACAGAAATGTTTCAAGGTTTGGGTCATCTTGAATGTCAATGATAGTGGTGGCTTTGGTCATGGCACGAGTCCAGGGAGCGGTAGATGCAAGGGGTTGTGGGTTCAGGGGTTTGTTTGGCGAGACCCCAGTTCTGGGCCTCTTCACTATTAGTTCGGTACCAAGCACAGCGCCCAATATCTAGTTAACCTGCGCACCTAACAACACAGTATCGTCTGGTAGCTGTTGGGGGGGTGGTCTTTTCCTCTGCTCCAGCTACGATATCTCTTCTTCCTCCTCTGAGTCTGTTTGTGTCGAATCATCTAGCTTCTTCTTCTCGAGGCCTGAACTCAGTCCCTCTCTTGTTTCCTTGTCTTTTTTCTTGAGTAGCTCCAAAGGTAGAATGTAATGCATCCCTGATTTATGCAGGTCATGTTTAACTCATGGCCATGACATGAATTCCTTATCAAAATATTCCTCATCCAAATAGAATGGTAGCATCAGTGTTTGGAAATGTTCCTGGCTGGAATGTCTTGGTCAGACGAATATGTTGTGTCGGTTCATGCTAAAGGCGATATTCCTTGTGTTGCAATTGAGGATTTCCTGCAGGATGTGTAGCCTTTGCGTTGCATCTATCATATCATTATACCATTTGGAAAAGGCTACATTGTTGAGTGTTGTTTTCTCCGAGTCTGGTCTGGACTGCCATGGCTCAAACATCTTTGCCATGCACCCCTTATCTGGTATTGTCGGTTGTTTTCCCATGGGTGGCCTCCATTTGAGCATTGTGAATGCCACAAGTAGGTATCCATAGGTGAAGGTTCCTCCCTTCTCATGTGATTCCTCGCAAGCTACTAGTAGTTCCTCCAACAGGAAACTACACCAATTGAACACTGCTCCTTATGTGCAAAAGTCAACGACTGGTAGCACATTGAGAGTGCATTCTCCCCTATAGTAAGACCTCATAACCTTGTTGGCTATGATGTAGGAGCCAATCCGGACCGTTTCAGGAAGTACTGTTTCAATGATTGTTGTGCATCCTCCTCTCTTTGTGTTAAACTTCTTGTATATGCTAGGCTTTCCTTTCTTTTTCCCGTGCTTGTCGGGGCCCTGAAATCCCTTCAACACATCCTCTCCTTAGGAAGATAGTCCAATAAGTTGTTGGATATATTATGCATGGATTGGATACCTCTTATCCAACCATAGACTTATGTCATGCACTCTGCTGATCAAAAATTTCATGCAGCGCGCCATCTCGCCTGTGGTACCAAAGACTGGCAAGTCTCTCAGGTTCATGATGGTTGAGTTAAATAAGTTGATGAAACCTTCTTTTAGTACAAATTGTATGTCCCCAACTCCATCCAAAGCCATCTTCCAAAATCCATCTATGTGCATCTGTGGGAGCAAGGCTGAATCCATGAGATCAAGGTCGAGGAGCTTGACTTGCTCTATCTTCCCTTTGAGATCACCCACGATTTTGACCCTGGGGTCGTAGGGCTCATCTGGTACCACTTCTTTAGGCATGGCACCTTGACTTGTTGTGGCTCTTGACATTCGCACTTCGATAACAGGTAATGGATAGGGTTACGTCTGCATATTTTACAATGGGCCCTGTTGCCGCCTTATACACACCTGGGAGACGTGGAAGAAATCTTCAATCCACTCGGTGTGTCCTTGGGGGCAAGTGAGAGTTAAGGTGTTGTCACCTAATCCTCAACTACTCCGTCTAGGCCAACTCCTAGCGAAGCCAAGGGGGGTAGTCCCTAACAAATATACTAAGGCTCTTAAGCTAAGTACAAGAAATTGGAATCTAGGAGTTTATTGATTCTTCAAACCATTAACCATGAACTGAAATAAACATGAACAATCATTCACCATGATATATATATATATAATCAAATTAACTTGCATCAAAAGGATACTAAGAAACGATTGTTAGGTGCAAGTTTCATTTAAACATATAACCAATTGTAAACTGAAGCCTGTGGCTTTTGCTAATTATGAAAATTTGAGACCAATGCCTTAATGAGAATCGTGGGCAATGTAGTTCACGTGTTTTATTAAGGGTAAATTAAAGTTCAATTAGTGAAATGGTTTGGGCCTCCTTGGAGGTTAACTCTTTGATTGGAAACTTGCGGAGAACTTTACCGAAACCCAAATGGTCTCACCAGTAAAATTCACTCAAAGTGTTGGATGTCCAAAATGAGTGGGAAGCCAAGTCCCGAGAGGGCCCGCCTTACTTCTCAGGTCACTTCAAGGCGTTTTCCCACACATCAAATTAACAACTTCGGGGGTTTGTCCTAATTAAATCTATAAACCACTGACCAGCACAGTGTGTATGAACTTACTCCCAGCAGATCGAGACGAGCTCGCAACTGGAAGGGTCAGGAACAACACTGAGAGCTGAGGGGAATTTGGTTTATTTTAAGATAGAAAATAAAAGTGTGAGCTAATTACTATATCCACACTGACCAGGCCCCTTTTGAGGTCGCTGAGGGGATAGTTTATTTTGCCAACATAAAAGTAAATGTGTGACTAATTACTAAGTCCGCGCTGACCAGGCCCCTTTCGAGGTCGTTGAGGGGATGGTTTATTTGCCAAATTGAAAGTAATGAATTGAAACTAATCTAACAATTAGTGTTCTACTTGTGTAAATAAAAGAAACTGATCTAAGCTAACAAACTATGCAAAAAATGACACAATCACCAAAACACCGCTCCCCCTGGGGGGTTTGAAGAGCGGGAGCTTGTAGCCCCACTTATTTTATAATGATTTTACACAATGCTTAGTGGAATGACTTGTGACCATTCATTAGGGGGGGTCACAAGTCTTTACAAAGTTTTTCAAAGGATTATGAAATAGAAATGTTGCTTCCGGGGGTCTCGGATGCCCCTAATCCGCCCAAAACGGACAGAATCTCCTTCTACCTGTTCGTCAACCTGCACAAAACAGCGAAAAAATGAGGCTAAAAGATGCCCAAAAACACTTTAGAAGTGCCTGGGGTTATGAGTCAAACTCTAAAAAAAATTCTAAGTTACTTTTGCAAATTTCGGCAAAATTTTAACTAAGGAACTCAAGCTAAGAAGCTAGTTTCCTTAGGGTCTTTTGTTGCTGTTATAAAACAGAAATACAGAGGCACTACAATTGTCGAATATGAATTGAAAGATTTAAGAAAAGAAACTACCCTTTAGCTTATAAATTTTTGAAAGAAAGCATGCTAAAAGAAGACTTTTCCTATGCTAGATCTAGTCAATTAGATGAAACTTGAAAGTACAACTTAGATCTAGTTTATCTTATGCATGTAGTCTTAGATATTCAGAATTTTAAATAAGGATGAATCTAAGCAACTTGTATTTCCAACAAAGTAACCAAAATTTTAACTTTTCTTTGAGAAAGAGAGAAAGG
>JASDQU010107208.1:27334-47197 GCA_032191745.1 Picea mariana | reverse complement strand
CTTCCCTTCAAGTATGAGATCCTACAAGCTTCAACACACTTACAAACACAACGTCAAATAGTAGTATCCTTTACATATGAAATCTAGAAAGCATGTTAATCAAGTAAGAAAACATAAATTCTTTGATTACATATGAGAATCAACAAGATTTAAAATGCAAGCAAGCTTAGTAAATCTTGTTAAAAGAAAGATAATTTGATCTAATAAGCAAACAAGTCAATAGATCAAAGCTACAATTTAACAATTGAAATACAATGCATCAAAACATTTTCACCTCATAGATTAGTATATGACAATGAGCATCCACACATGAGATCCACACCAAGTTGACCTCCAAAGTCTTTGATTTTATTCCAATGAAAGAATGTTACAACAGTAGCACAATAGCTTTCTTCTCAAGCTCCAACTAGCAAATAAGGAGGAGGGAGCTCTTTATTTATACAAGAGAGGGGCTCATGGCCTCCTCAAGGAGGGCGCACCAAGTGGTAAGCAATGGGCTGCCAAGTGTGGGAGAGTGGGCTGCCACCTCTCCACACTTGCTACACATGTCAAATCAGATCCTAACTAAAGAGGAGGGCGCCACCTCTTTCAACCATGGGCTGCCACCTCAAGAGGGCGCCACCTCTCCAAGAGGGGCGCACCTCTCTTCCCACATGTGCTCAAATCAAAAAGGATTTGCAATCAATCACAAGCCAATCAATTATATCTTGTCTCTTTTGACTCCTTATTGACTTTTGGCATTTAATTTCCTCCAAATTTGTCCCCCTTTATCTTTTTTATTTTTGACTTGGCTGATTTTTATTGAATTAAAATGCCTTTTTTGGGTTTTGAGGGTAAAATCAATTTTTAGTGATAAAAATCACTAATTTTACCCAAGTAAGTGGGTAATTAGGTAACATGGGTGCTCTAGGTCCATAAATGAGCATCCCCATGGCCTATTTGGTGCCCAAATACCACTTTTTTAATGTATCTTTATTTTTTAATTAAAAATTGCCGAATTCTGGCAATTTTTTAATTAACTGAAAAAATTAAAAAATCCTAGGGGGGACTTAGTACATTTCCATAAGACTCTAGGAGGATGTTTGGCATGGTAATATACATCATACACTAGGCTTAGATCCATTCTCAAGCCCCAACCATGAGCATATACTCCAGCTCTGGAGGATTGAGTGAAAAAACTCATAAATTATAAATCACCTGAAAGCGGCAAAATATAATTAGTAAGTGAAAAAACACTCCAGAGTATAATTCACGCTTAGGAATTAAGGTGGCTAAGACCTTTTACAAATTCATCATGCCAACACCTCTTATTACAATTTTTTATGGAAATGTAGAGTAACCAGGTGGTCTTTTCGACCGGCTGAATTTCTGAACTCTGAATTTTGAACAATAATGTTCAAATCTTTGGCAGCTCGCTAGAAATTCACCATAGTGCAACTTGGTGGATAACAGGCCCAACTGGTTCGTACTACTGATTTCAGAGATGGCTATGCTCATTTTAGAAACAATACATTCTTGGTTGAGTTCTGAGAGCCTTATACTTGGCTTAACAGGTAAGTTTTATCAGTAAATTCTAATCATCATGACCATATGGATGCAATCCGGGTGTGAGTTTTCCAACGAGACGATTTAATCAAGGTAAATCCTATTGGGCAATCTTGGTATTTACTTATTTGAGTGGAATAGGGATGTGGCCAAATTGAGACCTTTCTGTTTGACGGGTGGGTGTCCCGGTGCAAACTTCAATCGTATCTTGGAAAAATGTGGCTTTATGGATTAACGGTGTTAGATGGGGTACCAGAGTGGCAATAAAGGTTGTGACTATACTGGGTTTGCATGGCCTATAACTCAGATTAGATTTGGGTTCATGGTGCCTCTGACCACAAAGGTTGTTTTCGTCATCCTTAATGACTGTGATTAATGGGATTTCTCATGATTTAGGGCATGTACTGCAGATTCGTCACTTCTATATCAACTAACACTTAAACAAAACAAATGAACTATGTGTTATGGCGTGACACTGTGCATAGTGACATTATTAATTGAATTTACAAAATTTCAAAAAGAAAATGAAACTCAAATCTAACTAGTGTAAAAGCTCCGTCAGATTGGAGCGACTATCCTTCTTTCTCAGTTTTGAGGTAAGTAGGGCTTCAGGCGAGCACCATTCACCCATCTCGGTCATAACATACCATCCTGTTGCACGATTCGGACTATTCCTAAGGGTTGGATCTACGCAACTATGAAGGGTCCTAACCAGTGCATACGCAACTTGCTAGGATGCTTCTTTTATATGTTGTCATAGAGTAACACCTTGTCCCCTTGTGTAAATACCTTGGTCTTAATGTGTCGATCGTGCCAAGCTTTTTGTCTTTCCTTTTCCACGGACTGATGGATGTCTGCTAGAAATCTGGTTTCCTCGAGTTCTTGTAGCTCCTCAAGTATCTGTGCTACTGATTCGTCATCTTTAATACGTGTGGATCGTGCAATGTATAGACTTGGAGTGATGAACTCTGCAGGCACCACTGCCTCTCTTCCATAGACTAGATGGAATGGTGTGTATCTGTGGAGTTTCTTTATGGTTGTCCTGTAGGCCCATAGTACCGTTGGAACTCTATCATCCCAGTCCCCTCGATTTCTACAACAGAACTTTGTTAGTCCCCTTTCCAAGATTTTTTTGAAGGCTTCGACTGTTCCATTGGCCTGTGGATGGTATGGACTTCTCTTGTGATGTTGAATCATAAATTATGTTGTAAGTGTTTCTATAGTGGTGCTAATGAAATGAGTTCCCCAATTGTTGGTTAGGCTCTTGGGACATCTGAACCAAGTAATGATGTTTTTGAAAATGAACCTGGCAGCAGTACCTGTCGAACAGTCCTGTACCATTGTTGCTTCTACCCAATGGGTAAGGTAGTCAGTTGCGGTAATGATGTATCTAGCCTTTGAATGTTTGGTTGTGGGGTTGATTGGTCCAATGAAGTCAACTACCCATTTCTCAAATGCCTATAGAGCTCTAACTGGTTGTAATGGTAGTTCATCTCGATGTGACGAATTGCCTACCCATTGACAAACATCACATGATCTAGCATATGCTTTTGCATCCTTGAAATGTGTTTCCCACCAAAGTCCTTCCTGAAGAACTTTATGTGTCATGGCATTTCATCTGACATGGCCTCCTGCAACTCCACTATGGCATTCCCAGAGTATGTCATGCCTTTCATGATCCAAGACACATCGTCTGAGAATGTTTTCTAGTCCTAGTTTGTACAATTGTCTGGAAATCAGCTGGTAATTTGCTGCTCTAATGACCATATGGAGTTTTTGGGTTGAGGAATATGTTTCGAGACAAGCCCCTGTACTGAGAAAGATTTTTATGTCCTCCACATATTTCGGTATGGCCTCAATCCTGAACAAATCTGCATCTGGGAGCTGGTCATCCACTGCTCTGCCACTTTCTCCTGATTCTAGTCTGGATAGATGGTCGAGACTGACATTGCATCATCTCGGCTTGATGATGACTTTAAAGGAAAAATCCTGAAATAAAAGAAGCCATCTACAAATTCTCCCTTCTAACACAGGTTTGTGAACTAGGTATTTCAATGCGGAATGATCAGTAAAAAATTTGAAATGAGACCCTAATAGATAGTGTCTGAATTTCTGTAAAGCGTAGATCATTGCTAAGCCTTCTCGTTCTATCGTTGTATAGTTTCACTCCACTTGCGACAGATTCCGACTCGCAAAGTAGATGGGATGATCCATAGCTCCATTTCCGGTTTGCATTAGGATAGCTCCTAAGGCAATTTCTAAAGCATCTACATGTACGTGAAATTTCTTCTCCCAGTTTGGGAATATCAGAATCGGTGTCATAATGATTTTCTCCTTAAGTGTCTCAAATTCTTTGTCACATTCGGGAGTCCATTGGAACGTTTCAGCCTTTTTCAGGAGATTTTCCATAGGTGCAGTAATATTGGCATATCTTTGAATGAATCTACAGTAGTAACCTGTGTGTCCTAATGTGGAGCGCAATTGTTTATCACTTGTAGGCAGTGTCTTATTCATAATGACCGCAATTTTGGCTGGGTATACCAATTCTCCTTCTCGGCAGACTATGTGGCCCAATAGATTTCCATGTGGCACGCAGAAGATACACTTTCTGAGATTTAATGAGATTTGCAATTCTCTACATCTGTCAAACATCAGCCTTAGTAGTGCTACATGTTCCTTAAGCAGGCTATATATTGTCCAGTCATCCATGTATACTTCTATAAATTTGTGAATGAACTCTCTAAAGGCGGCTATCACAATCCTAGAGAAAAGTGCAAGGGCGTTTTTTAACCTAAATAGCATTACATTGTATGCAAAATATCCCCATTTTGTAATGAAAGTAGTTTTTCTTTTGTCTTCTTCAGCAATCCTGACTTGATGGTATCCTGAAAAACCGTCTGCAAATGAGTATGCTTCCTTCCCCGCAACCTATTATAGCACCTCGTTAGCAAAGGGTGTTGGGAAAGGGTCGTGCACATAGGCAGTGTTGAGGATTTTATAGTCTACACAGACTCTAATATCCTCAGTGTCTTTCTTACTTTGGATGACTATTGGGCTAGCCCACTCTGCTTCATCTACCACAAAAATGAGACTTGCTTCCAACATCTTATCAATCTCCTTCTTAAATTTCTCTTTTACTCTTGGATTAAGACAGTAGGGCCTATGTCTAATGAGATTGGATCCTGGTTATAACTCAATCTTCATTTCTCCCATGACTCCTTTGATCCCTTTTAATTCTAAAAAGGTCTTTGGGAACAAATCCTCATATTCCCATAGTAAACTCTGTATTTCCTGACTGGTTTACTCATCCCAGTAGTCTCCTACCATAGTTATCTTGGGTTTCTCTACAGTCCCTATATTGAGTCTGCGCAATTTCAATGGGTGGTTGTAGGAACCATTGGTCTGGTTGGGTATGATGTTTGGAATTTCTCGGTTCCCCTCTGTCTCTTTGATGGCTAGGTTTCTTAGTCCTTCTAACTCATCTAGGCTTTCTGAATCTTTGCTAATCTGATAGAATTGTATAGGCTTTTTAGTCAAGGGTAAGTGGAGTTTACTCTGAAGTTCTTTTGTATGCTTGGTACACACTACAAAATTTGGTCTTCTATCACTATTGGTTGTAAACATAAGTTCTTTAATATTTTGTAGGGCTAGCTCGAGCTTAGGGTACTTACTTGAGAATGAGAAGTCTTTGCAAAATTTAGTTGTAGTGTCTGCCAGTCGTTGGTCTGTCTTCTGTTTTCTTCATGTATGAACCAAGCTTTCGGGATTGGGCCTAGGGAATGGGAAAATACATGAACCCAGGAGTGAGAGGGTATCTCTGCAACCTGCCACTATATCATGCACTATTCAATGTGTATTCTAGGATCAGATTCTCCATTGAACAGCTGTGCAACTTGGAAATCCATCTGCATTTCTAATTCTAGCTGCTCCTTATTCCCGAACCTATATTTGAGAGCTTGCGTCACTTCGTTCGAGGTTTTGAGTATGGATTTATGAGTGGCCCACCATCTGGCGGGGTTGCTCTAAAAAGCTATATCTAGTACCGAGATTCATTGATCTTCTCTCACATTCTCTTCCATGTTCTGCAAAAAGTTGTCTAGGTCTGAGGTCCCATCATATACTGGGTGTTCTCTAACTTCGGTCCCAACCCATCTGGTCATTCTGACAGTCGTGCATATTCTTGAGAATTGTTCATGTGAGCTTTGTTGCCAACTATCAAAAGCCAGTTCTAAATCCTCGTCTGTTGACGATATGCTTCTCCAGCTTACTAATCCATCCACAGTAGGGTTTACATAGTCATTTCTTGTCCCAACTGTTACGGTGTACAGTTGGTCTAGGTATTCTCCTTCCATATTATTATCTATTGGTTATATTTATACGAGTACTACATATGGATCCAAAGGTTGAACTACCTTGATTCCCTCAGCTTCAAAAGTCACGGTGTCTTTCTTTAGGTCGATCACTGCATAGTTTTCATAGGCCCAATCGATGCCAAGTAGCATAGGGTAGGGGTCCTTGTCTCCCATGATCTCAATGACTTCAAAGTCCACCACTTCTTTTACTCTTGCTACATCGATTTCCACGTTCTCCAGTCTTCATATGGGAAAGATACAGTATTGGTTTTCCATTCTCAACTGAATTGGGGAATATGTTAGTCTCGGTTTTCCTAAGGCTTCCCAAGTCTTCTTGGGAAAAATGTTCACATCTGACCCTAGGTCCAACATGACGTCCTTAATTTTGAAGTCATCTAACTGGGCTACCAGTCAGAATTATTTTATGGTTCTTACTTTTCTTCGTTGCACTCTCTGAGTACTCTTCTCGGGAAGATTATCCCTTATCCTTGCTTCTAACGTTTCTTCATTCCCTAGGACTAGGTATAGCGCATTGCGCAACTTTTCTGTTAGTTGATCATTCCTTGGAATGTTAGAGAACAACTGAAACCAGAGGTCAACTGTGTTTTGAGGTTTCTCAGTTTGTCTTGGTATGAATAAAGGGTTTCTAGGTGTAGGGGGTGAAGCAGGGGCTTGCGCCATCTTAGGGTAAACATTCGACTAGTGGGGGTTCTCTTGCATTTCATGACTAGGAATATTCTGAAATACTTCTATGGCATCTTTAAAGAACATTTTTTGCTTTAGGAGGTCATACCTGTCTCCCTTAGGTGTTGCTTTCTGGATCTGAGGTAGAGTATCAGCATCAGCTCCTACCTTTGATCCTCCTTGGGTAATGATATTAAGGCTGGGAAATTGTCCCTTAGAGATCCTTTTGATCTCAGAATTGATAAGTTTAGTTCCTTTTTGTCGTACTCTGTCTTCCCATTTTTCAATTAACTCTGGACAGTCTTCAGTTGCGTGTCTGTTAGTCCTGCAGTGAGACCACCATGGGCGTCTTGGGTGAGGACAATCTTTGGCTAAGTGACCTTGTTCATCACAATTATAACATTTGCTTGGTCCTCATCCCCCAGTTATTCCTCCTCTGAAATATCCTCCAACTCCTCCTCCTCAACCTCGTCCTAGCCCCTGATGGTTTTCGTTCACCCTGAATGTTGTTCGGTCTAATCTGTCTGCAAGTGCTTCCAACGCTCGGCATTGATCGGTAGTGTGAGTAGTGGAGGTGTATAACTCATAGTGTACTTTGATCAACAATGTCGATTACTTCTGCATGATGGGGCATTGTCTTGGCCCATGCCAGTGGATTCTGCAAATATCACAATATTTCGTTGTCGGTGCTTCTTGGCCTCCTAGGAAAGCATGATATGGGGTGGGGTGATGGAATGATGAATTCGTCGAGACTTGAGTAACTCCTCCCGCGGGTCCTGGTGGGGTTACCATCAGAGTCTTAGGAGGTCCCAGTCCCTTCATTCGTGGAAATTCGTTCTCCAAGTGACCTTCCATATAGCATCATGTGCACCAATCTTGTGGTCGTCCTGGTCTGGATATCGTCAACTCCTGAATCTTTTCTGTTAGTGTTGATCTCTACCCTTGTAGTTGCACCATATTTGCATCTACTGGGGGTCGGGTTACTCTTAAACTCCCAGGGTATCCCACCATGGATTCAATCTTCATCGATTTTTCTAAGGCATCTATTAATGTGGCTATTCGTTGTTGCGTTAGAGGAAACTGAGTCAAAGGTAAAATCCCCTGAATGTACCACTCCCTTTGATGTTCTTCGTGTATTGGATGTGCCAACCTTCCTATTAAACTTGTCACTTGATCTTTCTGATTAAAAGATTGCTTTGCGAGTGTTTTCCAATGATTTTCCCCTTAGTTTTGCTTCTTTCCATATGAAGGCATCACAGCTCCTTTCCCACCATTGATCAATGCCAGATCTATGGATCGGCACTAGAATTCTCCCTACAGGTTTCCTTTTATACAGGGTCCCGACAACGAAACCATTTTATTGGTGCAGATTTGATCAAACCAGGGTCTTCCTCAGGTTACCAACAAAAGGTACCGTGTAGTCTAGAGCGTTGGCATTTTCATCTCATCTAAAGAGAAGAAGTCTCACCTGAAGCACTGCTAAGACAGATAGATAGGGAAGGGTAGGGAGAAGACTAAAGGGGATCCATAGATCAGTCAGAACTCATTCTTGTTCTTACACAAAAGACATTATTAGATCTGGAACATCTAAATGCAAGAGTTGAACCTACTTATGAAGCGAGCAACCATCTAAATTTTGAACCATTAAGTAAAACTCACAAGTTATAAAGAAACACTGTAACGCATAAGTAACATACAAATACACATCATATTTTAAAATTTAGTCTTGCTTCCTATTATCTCCGGGATATTTCCTTCATTACAGACTCAGAAGTACAAGAAAATCTCAGTACAGACTCTCGGCTATGAACTCATATCTCAAAGCTCCAGCTCTCCAACTGACAGCTCTAATTCATTATAGACTCATCCTTTTCTTCTCTCATCCTACAACAAGAACCAACACTAATCCCAAAACTTGGGCGACTCTGATCAGCATGACTCAACTTAACCCTAATCAACCAATGATGAATTGAGGTATCAACAGATGAGTACTTCCGCTAATGAATGAGCGAACCCTTTTACAATTATATTCATCCCTATATATAGTTGGGTTGTGTCTTCCTTCTCGGCTTGCATGCTCTCTTGTTTTTTTGCAACCATTTGTTTCTTAACTGGCGTTGCGCTAACTTCCACAACTTCTTTCTATTACTCTTTCTCCCAGCCTCTGATGAAGTTTGCGCAACTCGTGCTTAACCAAAACTTGTGCAGTCATTTCCCAAAAAACGAAGAGCCCAACAACCATGTTGTAGGAAACACACAAGCCATAAAACAAGGAGGCATACTCCCAATCAAACCATAAAACCATGTTGAGTTATCAATCCAACATAAGGAGGCAGTGACTGTATGCGCAATTCCATTTTTCAAATCAACCAATTTAAACCATGTTGAGCTATCAAATCAACTATCACAATAAAAGAATACAACGATTATACACCAATCATCATTTCCAATTGAAACTGTGTAATCAACCCGATCAACAGAGATGAGCCCATAACCAAACCACTGTTGATGCTACTCCATAATAGTCAACAATATACTCGACCAAAAATAACTGATTCATTTATCAAAATCAGGCTTGAATAATCAAGGGTGGGCTCTGAGTAATCAAGGGTTCAATCGTTGGAACCAACATAGGGAGACTGGAGTTGACCACACCAATAGCAGAGGAGAATCTTTTGATACAACGCGGTGGACACAGGCCACATAACCAATATCTTGCAAGACAGGGTGACAGTTCACACCAGGTAGAAGAGATTAGGAACAGATGAGCAGAGGCTTCTTACTGGCCAGTAATAACACTGAGAACACACAAGGAATAACCCTCGTGGTTTTCCCAATCAACCGAATAATGTTGATATAAAAACAGAGCCATGACATAGAAACCAAACCTAAAGCAAGCCTCTTGGCATAATATCCATCATAACCAACTGTGCATACACTAATAACATAAAACGAGCCCTCAACCAGGTGAAAATGATATGCAGTGACCCAAGGTGGTTCAAAATCAAACACAACAACCCCATAACACCAAATATGACTGGGTATGTTTACAAGAATTGTGTTTAGAAGGCCAGTGAGTTAAGATGGGAGGAAACCCTCTAACAAAAACCCATAATAGCAACAGAGTTTTTTCATGGCTTCCACCACACAGAATCATCAATGAAATCATGAATTCAACCATTCAATCTTTCATTTGCAATGACTAACACACAAACAACCATTCCATAGAAACACCAGAGTTCACAGTTTCCATTCTTAAGAAAATCACAGACCAATACATTACTGAGCCAACGTCTATTTCATAACAGAGTGATTTCATGGATGGCGAAAAAAAACATACCTGTAACCAAATTGCCTTAAAAAAGTGAGCTTGGTCGAGCAGTTCCATCCTCGCTTGCATATTGGAGCTTAACCACAACAAAATCGAATGACAATAACCAAGCTAGAGTGATGGCTGGTGGGAGAGGTATGGAGTGACATGTAGTAAATGCACGTCGATTCCATTCTCTAATCATTCAATTACTTAGTACACGCTAGCTAGCCATCAATTAATCCATGCATCAAAACCAACATCCATTACTTGCCAAGTGCGCCACCCTATATCACATTAACCATTGCCAAACATACCATAAGGAATATCAAATGTGCCTTCATATATCTAAATACATCGTATAGCCACTACAATGGTTAGTTATGACTAACGCCATTTCTTTAATTTCAAATGCATATAGTGTAGCATAGTATAGCATGGTTTAGTTTCTTCTCTTTAGATTTTTCCTTAGGTCTCTTTTCTATTTCTCTTATTTCTTGTTACAACTAACATGTGTCTTGTGCAGGTACAACATGTGACGATTCATGGCTTAAACAATAATACCATAACCGTGAATATAAGACATTCATACATAAAATTTAGAGCTTAGAGCAACGAAACCCACACATAGCATGGATTATCCATTTTCCATTATGTCACAAATAAAACCAAGATTTCATCATCAATCATGTAGAACACTGTAAGCAGTGTCGATTAGTAGCATAAACATCAAATAAGAACTAGATTTGATCCTCCAATCTACGAGGGGGTCCCACCTACTAGTATTATATATATCATTAGCTTATAATAATAGGCTTTGGCAATACTTTGCAGGTGAAATCCTCATTGCAATTTTTATCATCAACAAATTGGCGACTCCATAGGAAATTTGTTTTCAATAGATTTAGAACTTAGAACACATGGTTTCACAGACCAAAAACAACAAATCAAGAAGATATAACCAGGAATATTATGCAACAGGGAGAAGTGAGTGGATTTAATGGAAAAATGACCGGGAATTTGGGAATAACTCATGAAAAATGTTAAGTATGAGGGGGTTTATCCCTGTATGCATAATCATTCAACCAAAATCTAATCTTTACTTCAAGGAGAAAATATATGGACTTGCTCTTTTAAATTTTCAAATGGATGAAGAACTGGAAAGCAAAAGCAGGAGATAAATAAAAATTTTATAAGACAACAGTGAAAGAAGATAACAAATTCAATTGCTTTCAGGGGGGACATCGTAACAGTTGTGTAAGCTTGATTGTTATTGACTAACAATATCTTGCAGGAGTTTCATTGTGGAAGAATTGATCCAACATCTTATTCTTGACTAAAATCAACTAAAAGGCGAAAAAGCAATAAAAATCATGACATAATTAAAATCGGAAAATTTAAAACAATAGAAATAAAGTGACAAAAATATAAAAGCAGCACGAAATTGTTAAAAACAGAAAGAAAAAATCAAACTATTGTAAATAAAAAATGAAAACTGTGGAAAAAATGAAAGCAGATCTAGACTACTAAAATACAGAAAATCCAAACAGCATTAAAACTTTTCAATTTGGTTCCATGTAATAATTCAAGTGGGAACTGTTAGTGTTGTAGGAGAATAATCGCTCCTGTAAATCTTTTAGAATGTAAGAATTAGTCCTCAGGACAAAAGTGATCTTGAAATGACCCATCCATATTTTTTGAAACTTTGAGGCAACCGATAGTCCTTTAGAGAATATGATTAGATCATCAAGGTAAACACGAGTAATCTTACTGATCAAATCATTGAAATTCATTTGCATAGAACCTTTAAAAGTGGTGCTTGTAACAGATATGCCAGAAGGCATACGTTTGTAGGTCAAGGTACCCAAATTAGTAATAAGGGAGGATTTGTATGCATTTGCCCTTTTTACATTGATTTTATTGTAACACAAAAAATTGTCAAGTGGGGGCCTCATCTGTGAGCTTACAACTTGTTGCAAAATTATTTCTATATTAGGGGGAGGGAAAGGATTTTTCATAATATCCTAATTGAATGTGCGATGATTAATGAAAAAGCTAATATGATTAGTGACCTTCAGAACAGGAACCAACTTGGAAACCCATTCAGGGTACTTGACCAGAAAGGTGATTCCATCCTTCAAGAAATTTTCCAACTCCCTCTGAATAGTTGCTTCCAATGCAGGGTTGACAAGTAATTGTTTTTTCCTACCTAGTTTTATGCCTTCCTTGATGGGAATGGCATGTTGTATAAGACCAAGATCAAAATCACGAACACCCTTGTAATATCAAGAAAAAACATCTAGAAATTCACCAAGTGGCTTGGAAAACTTCATTTTCTCTTCATCAAAACATTGGGCACATATTTTAACATTATTTGGAGACTCAGGTGTCCCAATGTTCAGGTTTCACCCACCTTCCTTTTTGACTCCTCTTCTTTCTATTTCTCTTTATTTCCTACATCACTCTATGAAAAAGAACTCTTTAGAGGGGTCAAGCCTTTAGGAATCTTGTTATATTCTATGGATATGATTTCCTTAGGCTTATAGGGTTAATTTTGAATGAAATCACATATGCTCTCATTGCTAGGGAAGACCTGCCAAGATTCTATATTATCAATAATATGTGGCTGAAATAAAGATTGAAAAGTACGATCATGTCTATGTGTCAGAAGTTGTCGATTAGGAGAGGCTACAAAAACAGCTAACCGATCAGCCATTGAGTGTAATTCCCTCTTAACATGAGTGATGTTGAAAGATAATAGGTTTGAGATAAGTGCCCAAACAATGTGGGTGTATTGTTTCATCAACTTGTTGCTAGGAGAGTAAATCTTACATACAAGGTTCACAATAAGATTGGAATCTCCAAAAACTGAAAGGTGACCACAACCAAGATTATAGGTGTTTTCAATGCCTAATATTAAAGCTTCGAATTTCATGACATTGTTTGTGCAAGAAAAATCCAACCTGTAAGAAAAATTATGAATCTTTCCCACAGGCGAAATCAAGATAATGTCAGCTTTGTTACTTTCATTAGAGCATGAACCATCAAAGTGCATGTGCCACATACCATCATCTAAATCAATTTGTTCCAAGGGAATGTTATCCTCCTCAACAAAGATGGAATACACTCCTAGGTCCTCTTCGATATAGTTTACATTAGGTTGTGGGACACTCTCTATGTAAGGTGAAATCCTTCCCTCTCTAAGGGCTATAATGTTTTTACCATTCCGAAGAAAGGATAAATGTGTTCCGTCGAGTGAGAGGTATCCACCCGTTAAATCTTGCCAATTTTTTTCCAATATGATTGAGTAATTTCTTACTGGCATATCAATTACCTGAATACTAAGGTTTGTCCTTATTTTAGGGTGTGCACACAAAACTAAGGTCACATATTTAATCTCACCTAGTGTTGTTTGTTGTAGACTATTATAGGAGAGCATGCTTCTGGCGTTTTCATTTATACAAGGCAATCCTAGATATTCCATAATAATCTTCGACATCACACTTGGGCTTGAAGCTCCATCAATGAGGCAACAATGGGAAATATTATCCATAATATTTACAGAAATATAAAAATGGGGATATTTTACAGGGTATCTAAAGTTATGTACACCTACTTTATTTACAGATGAATCCTCTTCATTCACCTCTTCAGAGAGGTTGGCTACAACGGAAGCCTTTCCTTCCATAAAGTGTTTTAGATGCCTCTATTGTTCAGGGATGGAAACCATGTCAAGGAGGGTGGCATCTTCTTTGATGTTGGCCAACTGATTCTGAATATTGTATTTGGAAGAGGAGAGAGGGGAAATTGTTCATTGACTGTCAGGAACCTTAGGAAACTAAATCGTAGCAGTTGGTGATGATGAGCTTGGGATAGAATAATTTTGGGGAGGATCATATTTGACTTTGGGAGCATAGGATTTGTTCCTAGTATTGATGATCATGACATCCTATGGCTCTGAAAAATCTAGGATAGAGATGGTATTTTTTGGTCTTTTACCAAAGATATTATCTCTGGCTTTCTTCCTTACCTCATATGTGGCTTCTTCGTGGTGTTCCTCACAAAAGTTACACCAACTTCGAGGCAAGATAGCCTTGGGCTAAAAATTATTTTCAGTTGGTTTTCTAAAGGGGGGTGCAGAGGAGGATGAATCTCTAGGAGTTAGAGGGGAGACATTTCCCTTTCTCTCATACGCTATCATACAATTATTCATATATTGTATTAGTTGTAAGAGGGCGGACATGTCTATTTGTTTAACTGATTCTTCCTGGGGAAGACCTATTCTTTTGATCCATTCTTCATACTCTAAACAAGTATGCATAGAGGAACTGAGGTTATCAATGGATTTTTCCTCAAGCCTATGACGATAGGGGGAAGGTAATGCATGAAAGCGGCTTGGTTCTGAGGTCAAATGAGTTCATGGATTTGATTGTATAGCTTAGTGAAACACAAGTTGAAGGACTTGATGGTTTAACCATCCTTATAGGGGATGTTATTGTACTCCTGTAACTGCTCAGTTGGGCTTTTAGATTGCCCATAGGTGGATCTAAACTAATAGAATAACTCCTCCCAAGTAGACAGAATCTTAGGAGGAAGGTCAAAGAAATCGGCCGCAACCTTTCCTTCCAACGAATTGACGAATAAGTGCATGCAAGTATCGTTGTCATTTTCTCCTATGTTGTGACAAGCATTAGAAAATGCCAACAGGTGTTCGTTTGTAGTGACAATGTTATTTCCCAAAAACCTAGGGAAATTCTCTTTGAACTTAGGAAGTGGACGAGTAGCAGGTGCTAGGTTAAGAGGAGAGGACACATGCCATGGTGTGGTTGTGGAGTCTTCTTCGAACTGAAAAAGCCCATAATTTTTAATGAATTTGGTGGGATTTGTGGTAGATTGGAAAGGGATATGGTGGCTATATAAGCTACCAATCACTTACAAAGTTGAAGACTGAGAGGAGGAAGAACTTCCAGTGCCACTCGAGCCACCACTAGATGTCATCTTGTGGATGATAAGTGAAGGAGAGAAATATGAACTGGATTAATCAGACAAAGTTCTCCTAAGAGCACTTGGGTGGGTCGATAACACAATGTTCCTTCTTCCTATTTCATCAATAGGATTAATTTCTTATGATAAGCATCTTTTTCTTCAAGAAACATGAGAGTTTAAGGACATGAAAGTAATCCCAAAACTGAAGGAACAAGAAAGTTACTATTGATTTATAGGTTGTCTATGTCTAGCTTCCAAACGTTTTTGGGCACTAATATCTCGTTCAATTATTTCTCATGAAAGATTAAGCTCAGCACGAGTATTGGAAGTATCTAAAATGGTGTTGAACAAATTCAAAGAAATGATGGTCTGATCTTGAATACCAGTCTCAATATTGGGCTCCCTTGCAACATGAACAAACATTAAGAAATAAAACAGTCAAGAATCAATATCAGAAAAATAGATGTATTTGATGCTAATCAAGCATAAAAATTAACCAGAGAGATATTGAATATCTCCCCAGTATGGTCGCCAAATAAATGTCGAGGAAAAGATATGAAATAATCTTACTCAAACATTTTCAGATCTTACTTGGCTAAAGCAAGATAGACAGGAATATAACCCTAGGTTTATAGCCATCAAAAATGTTATCCTAATTCACAAGTATTGTTTACAAGTGCTTAGGTTGTTTTTATAAGTAAAAGCTTGCTGAAAAATTCATTATTTATGTGTTTTTTCTGAACATAACAGATGCTGAAATAAATATATAGAGACAGAAGTAAAGACACCAATTCGATAATCAAGACAGGTGAGACATAAAGCAATCCTTTATTTCATTCCAATTCATCAAATAATTGTTCTCTTTACAAAATTTCATGAAGAATTTTTGGACCAAAGTCAAACTTAGACGTCCCCGATGAAACATACAAAAGGACTTTTGACAGAAAATAAAAAAACTAAACTTTAAAAGTTAGATCAGCTTGCCACAAATTGTTTCCCACTCGACTCTGCACAATTGTCATGAAAACTAATTCACAAACAAACAAGTCTACATAGACTATCAAAGATAGATCAACACCTCTGAAAAACAAGCATCTGAATGATGTAATTCAGCCTTGAATCTCGTTGTCTACAATAAGACCCTCCTATCATAAAAAAGAATTAGGCCTTGAATAAATTAAGGAATGAATGAAAACTGAATTATCTCAACAAAAACTCAAAGAGAAGACCTTAGTATGCTTCTCCTTTTATTCTCCTGGTGTTCCTCCCTTTCCTTTTTCCTTTAAGCAAATTAGAATTGGTTGAAGTAGTTGAACTACTTCATTAGTTAAGTTAACTAAAACTCAAACAAATTTTTAGTTAGGGGGAAAAGTAACAAATCATAATAAGGGTTTTTACATAAATAATAACTAGTAGGTGGGACCCCTTATGACTCCCTTTATCTTTTAACAATCATAACACAACTAGTTAATTAAACAAAACATCCCTCCTTGTGACTCCCATCATCACATTCATATTTGATAGTTCATCTCAATGATATTTGAAATTATTTCCAAAATATATTACTCATATATCCAAAAATAGTATGTTGTCCAAAATTTCAGAAGTCAATTGTTTTCAACAATTAATAAATAAATAAAAACTTAAAATCCATATTTCCCACTCTGAGATGCAATCCTTCCCTTGTTGTTGTTTTCACCTTTTGATCTCTCTGAATTTGCCTTAGGTTGTGCTGGGCCTTTAGGCCTAATCTTGTTGATCACATGAGAGCAATCATCCCTCAAGTGCATGTGGGAAGACAGGGATTTATCAGAGCCAATGGAGGGTGAGGAAGGGGAAGCAGTGAGTTTTCCTTTGTCAGGGGCATGGTGGGCCTTGGTTTTCAACCTTTTTCTAGCATGGGAAGACTAAACCAGTGAGTGGGCAGGGGCATCTTGGACAATTTGATTGATAGGTGGGGGAGCAAGTAAGGACAAATTGGGCCAGCCACGATGTTGAGATACTGTCGAGTGGACAATATCTTGCCATCATTTGTTCTCAGGAACTTCAGGATGTAGTGAGACATGAGGATGCATGGGGGGGATAAGGGGACTGGAAGGGAGGCCTTTTAGGCCTAGGTTGGAACACTCCTTGCCCGATCCAATTAAAAAACCCATCTTGAAATAGCTGGCCTAACTCTGGTGAGTCAGCAGCAAAGTGTATGGAGAATCTTGGCCTTCTAGGGCCCCTGTTCCAATTACCTCTTTCTCGGTTACCTATGCCATGGCTACCTCGGCTGAAAAATCACATACCTATAAGAATAATTGATTAGAAAATATTTTCTTTAACAACCATACACGACAACTCCATTAAAAATATGAAATAAATTTTGGCTCAGCAACATATCAGACTCATGCAATCCAATCCATACAAATTGTTTAATACTTTTCAATGAGCAGGGGGTGAACAAAGGTTCTGGGATATGCGAGGGGTTTGTATTTGGCGAAAAAAATTTAAAATGAGGGGGAAAAGATCATGATTACTACTCACAGACAAAAACAATCAACTGTAATGTAAACCAAAGAACCTATCACTATAATCCATCCTTGCAATCTTAAATTGTTACAATACACAGTTCCTCTTAACTGTAATTAAATTTTAGGAACAAGGAGTGGATAATGGTTATGGGAAGGCGAGGGGATTGTAATTAGAAAAAAGTGAAATAATGGTAGGGGAAAAAAGAAGATACTATTCATAAAATCAATTAAGTAATCCATAAAACAATTATGTATTTATTGCAAATGATCCAACACTAACCAAATAATCATTGTGATCAATTAACGATTATTGTGTATAATTTAACCATTACGTTGTGTTAAACTTGCTCATTGTTCACATTTACATCCTTAACACTTTTAATTAACACAGTTCCATCTTACTCAAAAGAAATATGCCTTCCAAACAATGTAATATACCAGATATAAAATGTATGCAGAACAGAAATAAAATGCTAGTAATGGCAGAATAGAAGCAATATAACCAGAACATTCACCACAATAACACTGAAATGATATAAGAATAACAACAGAAATAGCACTTTGAATATGAAAGCAATGTTCATGGGCCTCTTCGAGGGGTCAACCTCCAATTGAGCAGAGCTCTATTACAATAATATCCAAGATAGGGTTCTCATACCCTCGACTCCTATTTATACTAAAAAGAAGCATCTAGAGGAAGATCCTTCTAGAAGCGGAAGCTTCTATTAGGTATTCTTGCATCTGCCTTATTCTATTTTATTGGAAGGCCTTATTAATATTGACCTTTATTACATCCGAATATATTGTTCTACCTATGTGCAGGTTAGGACCCTAACATGTCTGCCCCCTTAAAAACAGCCTTGTCCTCAAGGCTTGAGATGAGGAAATTGTTGCGGAATGGTAGTTGGTTCCCAAGTGGCATCTGCTGGAGTTGTATCTTTCCACTGGACTAGTAATTCCTTGATGGTTCTCTGACGTAGGCGACGCTCACGCTGGTCCAAAACTGCTTCTGGCTATAGCCAAATGGATCCTTCTTCAGCTAACTCTGGCAGGTTGGTTTGAATTTGGCACTTAGCTCCAATCACCTTCTTTAAGCATGAAACATGAAAAAAAAGATGTAGATCCGAATGGTTGGGAAAAGCTAACTAATAGGAAACTTTTCCCACATTCTTGAGTATGGTATAAGGACCATAAAATTTGGGCAATAGCTTCTGAAAATGTTCATCCTTGAGGGAAGTTTGCTTGTAAGGTTGCAGTCGAAGAAACACTTGATCCCCTTCTGCAAATTGATGTTCAGAGTGACCTTGATCTGCTTCTTGCTTCATGTGATTCTGTGCCATGACCAAATTCTCTTTGAGGGTACGGAGAATAACCTCTCGAGATGTAAGTGTTAAGTCAACCACTTGGACCTTCGAGGCACCTAGTAAGTATGAGAGAACTGAAGGTGGCTTCTGTCCATATACCACTTCAAAAGGAGTCATGCGTGTAGCTATATGGTATGAAGTGTTGTACCACCATTCATTTAGGGGTAACCATTGAGTTGACTGATTTTGCTTTTCCGAGGCAAAACACCTCAAATATGTTTCCAGAAACTTGTTGACAATTTTTGTTTGGCCATTAGTCTGGGGATGATAAGATGTGCTAAGATGCAATTATGTGCCTTGTATCTTGAATAGTTCTTGCCAAAAATTGCTTGTGAAAGTGGGGTCGCGATCAGAAAAAATAGTGTGGCATGCCATGAAGCTTGAAGACTTGATCCATGAAGATTTGAGCCAATGTGGATGATGTAAACGGGTGTTGAAGGGAACAGAAATGAGCATACTTGGAAAGGCGATCAACAAACACCATGATGATGGATTTATTTCCCGATTTGGGTAAGTCAGTAATAAAATTCATAGAGATATCCTTTCAAATAGTAGGTGGAATTGGGAGTTGTTGTAGTGTGCTCGGTGATTTGACTGTTTCTTCCTTGTTGCGTTGACACATGTCACATTCAGCTACAAAATTACGAATGTCATGTTTCATACCCTCCCAGAAAAAGGAACGTTTGACCCTGTCATAGGTTTTGGTGAACCCGGAGTGCCCTGTTGTGGGTGTAGCATGAAGCTCAGAAAGTACCATGGATTTAAGCTTTGATTGTTTAATTAAATACAAACGGCCTTTGTATCGAAGTTCCTCATGGAGCCAAGAGTACCATGGGGAAGCTGGAGCATTGGACTGCAATTGTTGGATCAACTGTGAACTTTTGGGATCTTGTAGCCATTCCTGGTAAACGGCTTGGAGCCAATCTGGTACAATGAATGAAAGAGAAAAAAGGGATCCTTCATCTTCATATTTTCGGGAAAGTGCATCCTCAACCACATTGTCTTTGCCTTTATTATAAATGATCTCATAATCATATCCAAAGAGTTTAGTCACCCATTTTTGTTGTTCTGGGGAGGAAATGCGTTGTTCCATAAAATACTTGAGG
>JASDQU010107207.1:80294-97236 GCA_032191745.1 Picea mariana | reverse complement strand
ATCGTCGTTTTGAGAAAAAGGAGTCGAGGGTCTTTGACTCACAAACTTGTGAGATTGCAAGTCATGAAGAGCACTTGTGTTAAGGCCCGGTCGTGGTCACAAGGGGATGTGAGGCTCGCAGCTGGTGTTAAGTTGCGCAGGGCGAGTTTTCATGAAGGACCTATGGATCAGATTCATGAGGTTCCAATAGGGATCCGAGGGAGCCGCTTCGGTTCAAGGAGAGTTTAGAATGATCCTGTGCGGATCTCGGCCACAGGGTTGGGTTCTACATCAAAATATCAGGAGAATTAGTGCCATTTCACCTAGAGTCTTTGCAAAGGGTGCAGAAGGCTAAGAATAGTCCATGTCTTGGAGTCTGGGAGAAGCGCTAAGTGTGTAGAAGAGTGAAATCACAAGTGTGCACCAGGGCGAGGTCAAATTTCATTGATACAAGCTCAGGAGGAGGACCGAAGTCGATACCCATGTACCCGGGCTCATAGGAAAAATCTCAGAGGCCAAAGCCTTTGACAATTGCGAATTTTCCCAATTCAGGAGAAATTCTAAGCTCAAGAGGAGGAGAAACAAAAACTGTTGGATCAGATATGGAAGAAGATATGGGCCATCTAATTACAGTCCAGTAGAAATAAGGATCATACATAGGAGGAGAAAAGATCCTAACTGTCGGATATGAGTGCATGGATTGACAATTGTTGGATCCAGGTAAGTGCATGGAACTTAACCCCTTTAAAAGTGCACAAGAGAGCGGGATAATTGTAGTCTCGAAGTCCTGAAGTGGATTGGGACCATCCATCTTCCTAAAGGACTAGTTTAATTCAATCAGTGCTTCATTGATTCATGGTTCAGGAGAATCAGAAGTAGGAGGAGAGGAAATTATTGAAGGCCAAAGTGGTAAAGTAAATCTGGACCATTGGATCCAGAAGGGTATGTGGAGGAGATCCACGTACTTCAGAGAAAAGCACTTCGGCGAAAAGAAAAGGTGGAGTATTTAGAACTCTCGAAGCCCAAAGTTGTGAAGATATATGAAGTGTTGGATCTAGGGAGAACACATGCCAGAAATCCACGGACTTCAAAGGAAGAGCCCTTCGGAGGAAAGAGGGGCTGGTGAAGATAAAACTCCCAAATCCTAAAGTCATCACAGGTCGTTGATATTCGAGGAGAAGCATGGACCATTTATTAGAAAAGGGGACATGTGGAGCATGGAGATTTACTTCAGAGAAAAGTCACTTGGGAGGAATTGAGGAGTGAAGACACAATAACTCCGGAAGGCCAAAATGTCGAATTCCATCAGAGCCATCCATTGGGACAGGATGCGTGGTGGAAGATCTGCCACTTCACAGGATCGACACTCCGGAGAAAAGGGGAGAAAAGGGGTGTTGAATGAAATTCGTTCGAAGGGGAATCAAAGGAAATATCGACTATTGATTGAGGTGAGTATGTGGCGTTTGACCCGTAGCTTCTGGTAGCAGTCACTTTGAGGGAAAAAAGGTGTTGGAATTCTTGAAATTCTTGAAGCCAAAATATTGAGATAGATCATAGCCATTGGATGTAAAAGGAATGTGGGTCATAGATCTGGTCCAAGTGTTTTCACCGATTCAGAGTTTGGGGGAAAAAGAGTCAGGTGCGTTCAAAAGAGTGGAATCCCAAATTTCCAAAGAAATCACATTCGTCGGATGCCAGAGGAGAGCGAGCCATAGATCTTGCTTGAGTAAGTTGCTCAGTTCAAATTTTGGAGGATTTTGAGACAGGTGAAGTGGAAAATTTAGAATCCCAAAACTCTGAAGTGCCTTTCAAGGTTAGCCCCGGGTCACAACTAAAGGTCATATGAGGAAAGGGGCCTAGAGAAAGGAGCTAGCGCTTGTTATTTTAAAAAGGAACAAGGGCTTAGTAGAAGCTTGCGGGTCTCATAGGACCTGCGCCTAAGGAGAAAAGGTATTTTTGTTAAGTCAATTTGGGGCTAGAAGGGTCCCAAGGAGATAAT
Organism: Picea mariana; assembly: GCA_032191745.1. Lineage (NCBI taxonomy): Eukaryota > Viridiplantae > Streptophyta > Pinopsida > Pinales > Pinaceae > Picea > Picea mariana. Next base: position 95,258 of record JASDQU010107207.1, on the reverse strand, counting down.
TCGGCTTAGCCTTTTGAAGATCCTTGACTGAGAGATCGCACATCCATGAGGAGAGAAGGGGGATCTGCATCAGACATCCTATGAAGTTATTCAACCCACTTTGCATCAGCCTATGCACAATGATATAAAAGATACTTCTGGAAAGGTGGACAAAAGTCTCAAACTCAATTAGGATATATATATGCATAGCAATTTGTTTTTCGTTATTCTCATATGTAGAAACCTATCCATGGAAAAATTGCAATAGTTTTGATGTATATTTGAGAATATTTAGGAGTAGTTGGGGCAAATGTAAAATCGCAGTTTTGCTTCAGGTCTATGGCTATTCTGAAATTTTGTACATAAAGGTTGTTTTTTCCCTAGAAAAACGTTTTTAAAATAAAAATTATAACCATTTCTGTCAAAAAAAAATCTCATATGTCATTGTTTTCGATGGTTAATGAATTTTTAAAAAATCAAAAAATTGTTTTACATTGATTCACCTCCCCCCCTTAGTATAAGTGTGTTCTCAACAATCGGTTTTAGAGAGAGTTCCTTTGGAAATAGTCTAACCACTGGAAGGTAGATATCAACAACACACAAGTATGGTCAATAAGGTTTCTCCACAAACATGGATCCATTATTTTATGGAACAAACTATGCCTTCTAGAGCATAAATATGTGAACATATTTAATGGTTGTTGGTTTTGATATTTAGAAACCATTTGTGACTTTTTATACAACCCCAAAAACTCTACAAAAATGTGTGCCCGGGAAGAATCCTAGTGCAAATAATTCAAAAGAAATGAATTCCAACTTGTGTTGTTTATCATAATCCAAGTTTGTCAAGGTGATGTATGGTGGATCAGCAAAATAAATTTTCGACAAGCTTCAAAATATCTATGAAGGCGATGACAAGGTTAATAAGAAAAAGCTCCAATACCATAGAAGATAGTTTGAGAGTCTGAAAGTGAAAGACAAAGAAAATGTTGTAGCCTATATCCTTCATGTGGACGAAATTGTCAACACCATGAGAGGACTTGGGGAAAGGGATGAAGAAACGATGATTGTACAAAAAGTGTTAAGGTCACTTCCTTTAATATTTTGTTCCAAAGTCTTTTTCATTGAAGAAATGAAGGCTCTTGGTAAAATAAGAATGGATGAATTATATTGGATCCTCATGGATTATGAAATTAGGATAGATAAAGAAAAACCATCAAAGAGAGAAGAAACCTTCAAAGCTTGAAAAAAGACAAAGAACATAGAGCATGAATCAAGCAATTTCTATGACAATGAATTAGATGCAATGGAATCCCATTTTGTGAGGAAAATCAAGAAAGGATCAAGAAAATATAAAGGTAAGCTACCCTTTAAATGCTTTAATTGTATAAAAGTAGGACAGTTCCCTACTAAGTGTCCATATGTGAAAATGAAAGTAGTGATGATGAAGAATATCATAACATTAAGATATCTTATAAGAAAAAGAAGAGTATATACTGAAAATGGGTTAGTTACTCGTCTAAAGAAAGCAATGAATTAATTTTCAAAGTGAAAGAGAATAAACTCTTTTCATGGCCATAGAAACAAATATTGATGAAGAGAAAGAGAAAGAAACAATGGATTCAGAAGAAGAATAAAATGATGAAATGGGTGGGGAAGTGGATCTTGAAAAAGAAATCATGTGTCCCTTAATAGAAATAAAGAAGCTTAAGAAAAAGAACTTGAAAGAAAAGGAGCAACTGCAAAAATATGGAGAAAAGGATCATGATTCAAAATCCAAAATGTTATAAATCCTTGAAAAAATAGAAAATGCTATCATGAACCTAAAGGTTCAATTAGAATAAGAAAGAAGGATGGAAGAAGTGAGAATCTAGCTGAAGAAAAATGAAGAAAATTGCGAAGAGATAGAATCTGAAATTGTTTCCTTAAGAAAGGAGTTGGAGAAAACAAATATTAAGTTGAATAGAAGCTTGAAGTTTGAAAAGAGCACTAAAACCTTCGACGATATCCTCAATTTTCAAAGGTCTCCGTTCATTAAGATTAGTCTTGGATATGATGTTGTTGTTTCCTCCCTACCTACAAATGACCTTGCTACAACCATGTAATTTGTATTCATTCCAAGAGGAGCTCAGTCTAGTTTTCCAGAATAACAACCTACCATTGATTGTGTCAAATTTTTTGATGAGCTTCCTATTCCTCAGAAGCCATAATTTGAGCATGTTTTTACAAATGACAATGTTGTTGATGTACCAGGTTGGTCTACTCATATACATGAAGCTGACCTTCAACCTACTTCCTCTAATCAACCAACCAAAAACTATATTCTCTATCATCATCCTCACCATAAAAAAATAATAAATGTCAATCATGCTTTAAGATATTTGCAGAAGATACGTGAAAGACATAATTGTGGACTAGTTTTGACTACTAGGATAGATTGTGGTTGGATTGATCGATGGTCATGGAATCATTTGACTAGATTTTCCAGGATTTTGTATTGTCGTGTATCATCCAATGTATAGTTGTGCAATGTTCCTCTTACTTATTGATTATTTCCTTGGAATTTTCTGACCGAGGATCGATCTGACATGATATTTGACAAGAGTTCTGACTGAGTATTCAACGATTAAGTTTCAACTGGTTTTTCCATCGACTAGAATTTTATATGAGAACTATTGATGCTACTTATTGATCCCTCAGGGGGGAATACTTGAATTTGTTGATATGTGAACCGAACTAATATCTTCTTGTTGACTCGACTATTTCTTGTTGAACAGACTTGGATTTGGTGAGTTTTCTTAATACAAAATTTAACAAATTCATAATAGAAGATTGTGCACCAGTCAACACACCCATTATCACAGGTTGTAAATTGAGAAAAGATGACGAATATCTAAAATCAAATCAAACATTGTATACATCAATGATTAGCAACCTACTATTTGTGACAACATCAAGGAAGGAAATTATGCAATTCCTAGGATTGGTTGCACAGTTTCAATATGCATCAAAAGAAACTCCTTTGCGAGTAGTGAAAAGAATATTTAAAGGGAACCTTGGACTTTGGCTTATTGTACTCAAGAGGTGAAATATATTTTACTCTAATAACATATATGAGTGAGGATAGGGAAAGCAGTGTTGATAGGAGAAGCATAAGTTCAGAGGGAGCATCCTTTTTTCATTGATGTCAAAGGGTTTACGGTATCACAATACACACAACATTTCCATGATTAACTTATATATATATATATATATATATATATATATATATATATAGGTTTACAAGTATATTAAAAAATGGATGAATGCAAAAAAGTAAAAAGTGAAATGGTGGTTTCAAACCCATGGGTTTGGGGTATTTTCTCATGGTGTTTGGGGTATTTTCCCATGGTATTGGGAATTTATTATTTAATTAATGTACATGTCCATTCATGAAGGGTTATGAAAAAGTATAAAAAAGAATGTATAGAGAGAAAGTGACTCACAGGGATGATTTTAGGGGTTAAATTTCGCTCATGGGATAATTTTCCATGGTGTTTCCAAAAACAAGATTCGCTATTCCAAAAATGATTCACCCAAATTCTATAGGATAAAATTATTTTACCTTAAAAATCACCAAAATTTTATACAAACTATATAAAATACTTATAAATTTGAATATTTTTACAAAAATATCGTGAAACATTTTCTAGTTGGAATATTAAGGATTAGTAAGATTCGCCAAGGTTTCTACATTTTAAAATAAATTTCCATCCTTAAAATAATCCCTGAAAGTGAGTGTGTGAAAAATGGATGAGAAAAGATTGAATATCATTCCAAAAGGGAAGAGTGGTGAAATTAATGTCAGGTCAGCTTAGAATTTCTGCAATAACTTATGTTTTGGGACAATTTTATACCCTGAAATTTTGAAGAGATAGAGGAGAGATTATGTGTACATGTGGTAAAAATTTCAGATGTTGGTTCACTATACTTTAAAAGATATGCCTTGTGGAAGTTAGGGTTTCTGAATGCTCTTGAAATGAGTTTCAAATAGGTAAGCTTGGCCATTTCGCTATAAATTATTTTCTACGATGTTTCAGACCTTGAATTTTTGTATAGGTGGAGGAGAGATATTTGTACATGTGGTAACAAGTTCAGTTGTTGGTTCAATATATGTTCAAAGATATGCCCCATGGAATTTAGGGTTCCTAAATTCTCTTGAAATCCGATTCAAACAGGTCAGTTTGGAATTTTCACTATAACCTCTTTTATAGGGCTCTTCAGATTTTGAAATTTTTCCAGAATAAAGGAGACATGTAGAAGTACCTCAACTAAAAATTTTAGATTTTTTTCACTCTACTTTCTAAGATACGCTCTGTGGAATTTAGGGTTTCTGAATTGTCCTAAGATCTGTTTCAAACAAGTTAGTTTGGAATTTTCACTATAACTTATTTTCTAGGACTCTTCATACTTGAAATTTTTACAAAACAGATGAGACATATAGAAGTACCTTACGTAAAAAATTTAGATGTTGGTTCGTTGTAATTTATGAGATATTCTCTATGGAAGTTAGAGATTTTGAATGGTCCTGAGATTAGTTTCAAACATGTCAGATTGGAATTTTCACTATAAATTCTTTTCTGAGACTCTCTGGACTGTAAAATTTTCAAAGAACAAAGGAGACATATAGAAGTACCTCAGGTAAAAATTTCATAATTTCATTTGTAAAATTGGATACATGACATGTTGTACAAGTTCATTCTTGGGAAGTGGCCTGAAACAACAATATTTGGGAAAGTTTCCATTTGAAAATTCAAATTTTGGTTAGACTTGGAAAAGTAAGAAGTAGTGAGTAGACTTGGTGAAGGAAGAAGCAGTGATTAGACCTGGTAAAGGTATAAGTAGCGAGTAAACCTGGTGAAGGAAGAAATAACAAGAAGCCTCAGTGAAGGTTGGTGCAACTTATATATTGGTGTCTCTTGTTAAGTTGGTTCTTAGCGGTGGGGATTGGTGTCTACGAAGATGTTTAAGATATTGATGTCTCTTGCTAAGTTGGTGCTTAGTAGTGGGGATTAGTCTCTCTAGTAGATTGGTGTATAAGAAGATATGTAAGAGATTGGTGTCTCTTGCTAAGTTGGCTCTTAGTAGTGGGGATTAGTGTCTCCAATAGATTTATTTCTATGAATATCTATAAGAGTAGGTTGGTGTCTACCAAAATTTTTACCAGTGGGGATTGGTGTCTCCAATAGGTTGGTTCCTACAAAGAATTATAAAGAGAAGTTTTGTGTTTTTATCCTGAAAGGGTTTCCAGTAAATATTATGTTCCTTGTTTTGCAGTTAATAAATCTCATGTGCAATTGTTTTCTTATTGTTGATGAATTCTTGAAAAAGAAAAAAATTGTTTTACATTGATTCACCCCCCCTCTCAATATAAGTGTGTGTTGAACATTGTTGTTTTCCCTAAAAAAATTTTGGAGGTGTTTATTTTTTAGCCTCTAGGAAAATATGACATTTAATTCTCAATTGTGTACCTGATTTGTTCTTATATCAAAAGTTGTTAGCCTGTGACTCCTATACAATCATGAAGTCCTACACCACCTTTTCGTATTTCACATTATGGGATATAGTTTTTATCCTAAGTGTGTTCTATATCCTACTTTTCCTCCTCCTTATCTTATCTCTTGATGAGGTGTCATTGTGAGATAAAATCAAATTTAAGAGGTGGTTTCATTCATGTGTTATATATTTGTATAATTGGAACAAACACAAAGCGCATAATATAGCTTAGGGATTTTCCCACCAAGTTTTTGTGTCATATCTTGTTTTCTATTTTTTAACATGGTATTAGATCTCCTTTATTACTAAGCAACCTAGTAATTCCATGGTATTTTTCCATGGGAGGTCATTGACGATCTATTAAAGAAGAGATATAGTGAAGTGAGTGTTTCTTGAAGAAAATATGTTCCATAAATGATACTAAGCTTTTAATGAAGACAATTTCATGGTAGAAAATTGCATCTTCTCACAAAATCTGAGATAAGTTCAATGGTTGAAATCTATGTTGAATTTGGAAATACATTCAATGTTAAATATTTTATGGATTCATTTTGAAAGAAATGGAAATTGTATTTGTTGTTGACTAAACTTTATTTAATCTATCAATATAATTCAACAAGGCACAAGTTTTTAATTCCAAAAGAAAAATTAATTTAAGTTTTGGTGATCTGGTGCAATATAGTTCTTTGTCCAAGTTTCTTTTGTTGTAGACATGGGAAAGTGAGATAAGAAAATCTAGATCTTGGTGGCATATTATGTTATATTATTGTATGAATAAGATATTTAAATATTTTTCTAATTATTGAATATGCTCATTTCACATGACTAAACCATGGTAGCAGATGATCACCCCCCATCGATTAGAAAAGGGAACTAGATCAAATTATTGCACCAATCAAACTGAGAGATGAAACCCTCTCTGTGATAGGGTTATGAACTGGGTGGATTGCAAGAAGAAAAAAACAATGTAAGAAGCATAAAATTCTCATAGAAAAGAGTAAGAAGGCCATGGGCACACAAATATGAACTAAAGAGGGAGTTGAGGAAAATATTTACAAAGAGAAATGGTGAAGTTCCCAACCATGCCACTTCTCCACACCCATTTTGATATTTGAACTTCTCCATCTATATTCTCATCACTATGTCTGTCATGTCTCAATATCGATTCTCTTTGGAGATGATGAGCTCAAAGGCAGAAACATGTATCATTTATTTTTTCCACCCATGTTCTTTCCTTGATGTTCCTCTTCCTTCTCCTCTTGTTTTCTACATAAGGAAAAAAAAGAAGAGATGACAATTGAAAATGAACGCACCTTGATTTGGAAACCCAAAAGTCAAATGAGAGTCTAGTGATATTCAAACTAGTGACACTTTTCAAGAGTATCAGTGTAGGAATGGAATAATAAGAACAAATACTATAACAAAACCCTAAGGTATGTGAGGTACATGTTATGATATTATCACAGTCCTAGTAGATATCTGTATTTTGTTTCCGTCATTGCAAACAACATATCCACATTAGTGCATGATGCCATTTTCCTTTCTTTATATTAAACTATGAATACCAATACCATATAGTGCAACTAAACAAATGGAATAAATATGGAAGTTGCATTAAAGTGAGATGGGAATGATCAGTTTCCAAGTGGGTTATACTCTATTTCTGTTCGAATAATTTTACGACCATTTTTATGATGAGGTAGTTCTTTCATATTCATCGCATTGGTTTTTTATATTTGAGGTTTCGGACCAAAACAGTGTGGTGCATCATCAGGAAAAGTTTTGGAGATATGAAGGAAAAATGATAAAACAAGTGTATATAAATACATGAAGAGTTTTTTATAAAAGCTGACTTATTAAAAATGAAATCAAGAAATATAAAACCTAAAAATATATTATTTATTAATTAATTTCTAGAATCAGTCATTGTGGTTAGTGTGTGGGTTATACTCTTTTAACATGTAATTTTGATAATAATTAAAAAAAATGGGGTTCTTATGGATGGAAATATTGTAATAAGGAGGGATTGAAGAGAGGCATTATAAACAAATGCATTAAATAAATTCTCAGTACCTTCTGAACTATTGTAGCTTCTTCAATATTCTCACCTAGCACTTTCATAGTGTTTACAGTCTCATCTACTATGAGAAATAAACCTGCAATATTTTCATCTTCACTCATTCTTAGGATTTCAAATTGCATTATGTAAGCTTGTAGTTTGTCAAAATTTACTTTATCGTTTCCTTCATAATTGTTTATTGGCTTGTCCCATATCTCCTGTGTGGATTCCAACTACATTACGTTGACAAATCTTGTTTCTACAAGTCCTCCTTGGATAAGATTCATAACTCTTGCATTACTGTAGTAATTTTTCTTACCAGATTCATTAGTTGAAAGAGTAGTTGGGATTTTATAACCATCTACCACAATCTGCCAAACTTCCATACCAAGAGACAACAGGTAGGTCTTCATCCTAATTTTGCAAAATGAAAAGTTTGTTCTATTCAAAAAATGAGGTTTGATTAAATAAGGAAAGGAATATTGACTTGATATACATTCGATGTGATCATCCTTCCAACTGTTAGGTTGTTACTAAAGGAACCTACACTCTGATACCAATTGGTATAACTAACATCAATACTGAGAGTGGGGGGTGAATCGGTATTGTGTCAGATTTCTCAATTTTTGTTCTCTTCAATAAATTAAAGTTATTTATAAGTTCTTAATTAATCAACAATACATGCATGTAAGGTCTCTGTCCCCACAGAGCCTTATAAAACATAGGTTAAAAGAATAGAGAGTAGATAAAAAAAATTCTATACAATTTAATCTTCAGCATTTAACCATAACTTATTCAGCATAAATTAAATTTATCCACAGCATAAAAGTAAATCACATAACTGTCACGTAACACAACATAATCACTAAAATACATACCTCTGTCTGATGCTAATTCCCCAATCTCCGGTTGTCCTCTCTGTTGCTCTGCCCAAAACTGAATCTTTCCTCCCTGCCAGCTAGGAACAGAGCTTGTCCGGCTCCCTGGCTCCAGGATTCCATGAGGATTCCTGGCCCCCAAGCCCAAAACTCCTAGCAACTTGGTGCACCCCTATAACAGTCCACCCAAACTCCAAACCAGAAAATATCAAACCAGCAAACACATACAGTCCCTAATCTCCAAATGTTGCTTTCTTTCCCCAAATTTCAAAAAGCCCCTTTTATGAATGCCTCTCCCATTCATATCCCCTTCCATTCACCCCCTCCTACCCTCATTTAATTCCGCCCACCTTATCCCTCCATTTAATACCTTATCCCTCCATTCAATGCTTCATCCCCTGCATACATAAAGTTTTATAATAATGAATTAAAAGTTATTAAGTATTTAATTCTTTACTCTAAACATTAAATGTGTTAATCAATCAATTAATTAGTTAATCAACATATATTAAACAATAATTAATTAATTAATATTATCAATAAATAATCATTATTTAACTAATACACATTAGGACAATTAATTTATTTAATTAATTATACTTGGTAAATATTAAGCAATCATTTAGCTAGGGTTGTTACATACACCCACCCTTCAGGAAACTTCATCCCGAAGTTTAACTATTTCATGATACATGGGAAAAGAAACATTGGTCACACATTCCTAACAAATAAACGACATTTATTAGTAAGTAAGCCAAGAAACTCATACATACTAGTGTACATGTGCAAGAAATGCATGTGTAGCTAGTACATACAAGTCCTGTTCATGTACTAATATCAATAACTATCATCTCTATAGTAATTTCCATATGCATCCAATCCATTCAACAAGACTATTCATTTTATAAAAGAATAAAACAATCAAATGTTTGCGAAATCCTTTAATTACAATTATCTATCTCAACAATGTTATTTAGACAATTGTAGTTTAGTTGCATAATTATGAATATTCACATATATATACATTTTATTTTCACAAGGGAAAACAATAAGTTCCAACATAAGACAAATCTCCACACACTCTCAACTATTTCTACTCATCCTTCCTCCCTAACTTACTTCCATCTTCCATTCCTATCCTTCCTCTGCTAGACTATCTTGGAGCATCAACTATATTGACCTAACTCCAAATAGAACCCGTAAGAGGAAGTGTCACTACCTTGACCAAGCTTCCCCAACAAGCAATTGACAATCATCATCACACGTCTAGGGGAGCATGAGCTAACATCGTCCTCCCATGACTTCAGGTTTCAAAGGATACACGGTGGGAAATTCCTCCACCCCTCCTAACAGGACTAGGGTCCACACCCTACAATGGAATATATAGTGGCACCGTGTTGCTGGGAGTTTTGTCATCGTCTATTCAGTTTTGGGCAGTCTCACCACCTGAAATCCTGCACTAGTCCACATATCATAGCAATGCATCCAAACCAACATAATTTCACATACAAATATTCATACCATATTGTTTCTTGGCTAGCAGTCATGACATCCACTTTCATCATCATTTTCCCTTAGCTATTTCATATCCCATAACCTATAGATTAGTCTGCAACACAAACTCATACATTTCTATGCATTATCATCATATAATTGCATACAACCATAATTTCAATTTGGTATCCTCATACCAACAACTTTAACATCAAAGTTTTCAAGTTAGAAACAGATCTTATAATATCCCATAATTCAATTAACATTACCCATTCATAGAATTATCATTTACATAATAGATTGCATCATATCCGACATCATTCAAATAGAATTTAAACCTTCATAGGATTCTCATTCACACAATATATTGCATCATACCATCATCAATAAAGATTAAACATTCATAGAATTTTCATTCACTTAGTAGATCACATCATATCCATCATCATCAATAACATTTAAACATTCATAAAATTTACATTCTCACAATATATTGCATCATATCCATCGTTATTCAAATACATTTAAACATTCATAAAGGTTCATACGTCTTAAAAGTTCAAGTGTATCATTTAATACATTCACTGTGAATAGAAAATAAAGGTGTGTGGGCCTCAGGTAATCCTAGCTGTCTAAGTAAAAAGGTGGTGTTACATACACCCAACCTTCGAGAAACATATTCTTGAGGTGGTAAAAAATGTGAGGGATAATCTCGTCGTAGTGTCTTGACGTCTTCCCAAGTAACAGATCCTAGACTATACTTGTCCCATTGGACCTTAACTTGGTCTACCAAACGGTTCCTGAGCTGTCAGACTCTATGGTCCAATATGTGTAATGGTTCTACTGTGAGAGTTCCTGCGTCTAATACCTACAAATCCCTCCAATTTAGCTTATGTGATTCATCAACAACATAATGATGTAGAACAGATACATGAAAAACATTATGAGTTTTATGCAAGTGGGGTGGAAGTATGAGACGATAGGCAACGGGTCCAATTTTCTCTTGGATTCTGAATAGTCCTCTAAATCAAGGTGACAACTTTGTCCCCTTTCTAAACCATATGGTACTCTTATTAGGCTTGATACGAATGAAAACCTGGTCTCCAACTTCATAACTTCGGTTGGTCCTGTGTGCATCCGCATAACTTTTATGCCTATCATGTGCTTCCTTTAGTCTCTACCTAATCTTAATCACCTATTCCTCCATCTCTTGAATCAATTCTGGCCCAACTGTTACTTGGTGTTCTAATCTATCCCAACTTAACAACGTTCTGCATGGCCTTCCATACAAAGCTTCATAGGGTGGCATTTCGATGGAGCTATGAAAACTGTTATTGTAGGCAAACTCTACCAAAGGTAGGTACTTCTCTCAATGGGTTTGATTATCCATGACATACATCCTAAGAATGTCTTCCATGACTTGATTTACTCTCTCAGTTTTCCCATCTGTTTCAGGATGATAAGTTGTGCTTAAGTTCAACTGCGTCCCCAACGCTGACTGCAAACTTGTCCAAAACCTAGAAGTGAATATGGAGTCCCTATCTGAAATGATCTTCTTTGGTATCCCATGCAAATGGATGACCTCACTTACAAACACACGTGCCACATCAGTGACATCGTAAGTGTCTCTAACCGAAATGAAATGAGCACTCTTGGTTAACTTATCAACTATCACAAGAATGGAATTGTGTCTATGAGATGTGAGTGGCAACCCTACAACAAAATCCTTAGAGATGACTTCCCACTTGGACATAGGAACATCATGTGGTTGTAGGAGGCCTGCCGGGTGATGGTGGTCAGCTTTCACTCATTGACACTCTAGGCATATGGTGATGAAATGGACTACATCGTGCTTCATGCCTACCCAGAAGAAAAAATTCCTCATGTCTGCGTAAATCTTGTTCACACCCGGATGCACACAATAAAGTGCTCTACGGGATTCCTTTAGTATGTTGCTTCGAATATCCCCATATTCAAGGATGTACATCCTTCCTCGATATCTCAATAGTCTGTCGGCTTCCATACTATATCCTTCATATTTTGGATCTAATTTCCTCCCACTCTGGAGGGTTGAAGTAACCCTCAAATACCAACTGTCTCCTCGGATTTGCGCCAACACACATTCCCTCAGATTGACTTTTAAGGGTACCAAGGAGAAGACATGTGGTCTCCTGCTCAAGGCATCTACGAACACATTTTCCTTTCCTTTGATGTATGAAATACCAAAATCGTACTCACTCATAAACTCACTCCATCACCTTTTCTTGGAATTCAGATCCCTTTGAGTGGAGAGATGTTTTAAACTTTGATGGTCCATTTTGAACTCAAAGTTTCACCCCACAAGACAGTGCCTCCAAAGTTTCAGAGCTAGCATTACAGCTGCCAACTCTAAATCATGAGTAGCGTATAGCTCTTCGAGTTTCTTCAACTTTCTTGATGCATAAGCTATCACTCCTCCATTCTGCATTAGCATGGTCCCCAATCCTTGCTTCGAGGCATCCATGCAGACTGTGAAGTCCTTTTCCATATCCGACACTCGTAGAATTGGCACACTAGTTAGTAACCTCTTAAGCTCGATGAATGCACTATCACATTCTTCTGTCCATTCATACCTAACCCCCTTGTGCTGCAAAGTGGTGATGGGTTTCACTATTTTAGAGAATCCTTCCACAAATCTTCGATAATAACCTACTAGCCCCATGAAGATTCTCACCTCATGGGCATTTTTCGGCACTGTCCACTCCATAATGGACTTTACCTTTTCTGTATCCACATAGATTCCTTCACCAGAAATGATATGACCTAAATAGTGGATCTCATTCTGGAAGAAGGAACACTTCGACAAATTCCCATACAATTTGTTCTCTCTAAGGCAGGACAACACCACTCATAAGTGTTCCTCATGTTCTCCTTCATTTTTGGAATAGATGAGGATGTCATCTAGAAACACTTGTACAAAACGGTCTAAGTACTTCCGGAATATTTTGTTCATGAGGCTCATGAATACTGCTGGCACATTGGTGAATCTGAAAGGTAATACGACGAACTCGTAATGTCCAAACCAGGTTCCAAAGGCAGTTTTAGGAATATCACCTTCCTTAATCCTTAACTGGTGATACCCTGGTCACAAATCAATATTTGAGAATACCACTGCTCCTTTCATCTGATCGAAGAGGTCATCTATTCGTGGCATTGGGTACCTATTTTTCACAGTAGCACAATTCGAGTCCCTGTAGTCTATACACAGTTGTAAGGAACCATATTTCTTCTTTACAAAAATTACTGGTGCACCCCAAGGTGAGATACTGGGACTTATTATCCCCAAGTCCAATAACTCTTTCAACTGCATTTGCAACTCACAAAGTTCTGGCGTTGTCATCTGATATAGAGTCTTGGAAATTGGTTCTGCACCAGGTTTTAGATCAATAGTAAAATCAAGCTCCCTCTCAAGAGGTAACCCTAGCAACTCGTTCGTAAAAACATCCTTAAATTATGACAATACTGGGTACTGATCCAAGTAGGGTCCCTTCCTTTCATTCACCGCTTCCACTACATATAGTCGACATGCTTGCCTCAAGCATTGCTTAACCTTCATAGTTGAGATAAATCATAATGACACCTTTCTCCGTACACCCTGGATCTCTACTGGTCTTCCTTCATCGTCGACACAAAGCACCCTTTTTGTGAAAAAATTTACCAAAGCTTGATGAGCTTCTAACCAATCCATTCCAATGATTAGGTTATACACCCTGAGAGCAGTAACCTAAACCTTCAACCTGGTAGTACACACTCCCATGTCTACTATACAATTATCAACACTAGGTCCTACCGCTTTCTTTTCCCTCGAAGCCATCTCGACTTGTTTAAAGTCATCATGCTCGTAGGCTGCCAACCCACTCTTTTCTAATGCAGATGGTGAAATGAAACTATCTGTAACACCAGAATCAAATAAAATCTTAACATTGATATGATTTAGTGTACCTGATGACTCCACCACCGTGGATTGATGTTTGGCCTAGCGATTATTAACCGCTGCATAAATCTGGTGGCTACTACTTGCTCTTCCCATCAGGACCTTTCCCTCTCTATGCACAAATCCTGATTGTAACTATAGGTAGTCACGCTGGTAATGGGGTCCTCCACATCCCCAACAAGTAACATGAGATTGAGCCTGCGCATTGTTCTGTGATTGTCTCTTAAATGAGTTCCTTCCCCTCGAACCCATGCCCCTACTAGTTGCTCCCTGAGATGGCCATGGACCTACCTGTGTTGTTGGTGATGAATGATATGTTGCACTCACTGCCATTGAAATCCCTATGGCTATTGTCCTTGGTGTGACTCTATTACCATATGGAGGTGGCGTTGATCCCCCTCCCTTGGGAAATGTCCTAGGGGCCTTCCCCATGAATCCAGAACGATGTGAAAAGGTCGGTCTCGTACCTTTGGTGAAGTTCATGTGTTCCTATGCATAACGCACATTTTCCACAACTTTTGCTATGGGAGATGGTTTCCACATCCGCACCATAGCCCTTATCTTAGGGTTTAACCCATAGACAAAGCATTCTTCCTGTCATTGGTCATTATCCATATATGAAACATATTTGACCAATTCCATAAACTTGATCTCATATTCTTCTACATTCCTATTTCCCTGTACTAGAGCATGAAACACTCCTACCTGTTGTTCCTCATAGTAAGCTAGCATATATTTCCTTTAGAACCTCTCCTCAAAAAGTTCCCAAGATATGGTGTTCGGGGTAAGATGCATTTTCCTTTCTAGGTTACCCCACCAATTCAAGGCACTGTTTCTCAATTGAAAAATTGATATCTTCACCTTTGAGGTGGACACATAGTCCCTTAAGGAAAAACACCTTTCCATGCCTTCCAACCATGCCTCGGCACGTTCACTGGCACGACCCTCGACAAACTCCAGAAGTTTGATCTTCTGCAGTTATCTAGTGATTTCTTCGGGTGGAGGTCCTCCCCCTAAATCCATCGACACTTTTTCATTACCCATTC
>JASDQU010107207.1:30723-80013 GCA_032191745.1 Picea mariana | reverse complement strand
TTGCTACGCTAGCTTTGTTCCATACTCGCCAATTACTCTAGCTTACTTTCCTAGCATGCGTGAAACCCCCTCCCGCTTATCTTGGTCTAAGTCCTTATACTTTGCATTTACAACTAATTAAGGTGACTTCCAACCTAATGTTGATGAAATGAGCCTAAGGCTATCCTTCGATGCTTGACTCGTGGTCTTTCCTTGGCGCCTTGTACATATGCATTGAATTGTGTGACTCGGTGGCTGCAGGTGCGACTCTTGAGGATTGTAAAGTGGCCTTTGGGCATTGGAGCTTAGCTCTTGTGCACGGTGGTTATGTATTGTTTCTATACTTGTGGTCGTATGATGTAGTGAGCCTAAGGCTATGCATTGAAGCTTGGTGCTTGTGCGCTGGGATTTGGTTCTTAGCTCGTGGACTTGGAGATTGGGCCTCGGGCGCAATACTTTTAATTTTTCTTATTAAGTTAATCACCTTAGTTTTAAACCGTAAACATAGTTTATAAACCTTAATCACCTTAGTTTTTAAACCTTAAAAACCTAAATTTAAATCTTTAATTTAAACATATTTAATAACTTAAACCTTTAATTTTTAAAATATATCTTTTAAATTATTATTAAAATTAAATCGTATAATTTAACTTAAACCTTTAACTTTAAATCTTTTATTTAATATATATAGTAATTTAAATATATATTTACCTAATTTAAATACTTACAATAATTAAAGCAATGGTAACTAATAAAGTATGTTAATTAAATTAATCAAGGCTTAACCTAATGGTATGTTAATGGTATCAAATTAATTTTAATTAATTATTATATTTTTTTTTTAACTAACAAAAAATAATAATAAAAAAAATAAAACAAATTACAAATCATTACAGAAAAAAAAAATTGAAACAATAAAAAAAAATCAAATTTGAATCGGGCATCGTGGGTCCTCGCACGAGACCCATGTGCCCTAAACCCTAAACACACTCTTCCCCATGTCTCTATCCCCTAACCCTAATCAACCTGCTACCTATCTCATTATGTGAACACGCCCTGGGCCTCTCCTGCTCTGCAACTGCGACATTGTTATGGTAATGGCCGCAGGCTCCTCATGGGCTTCGCGTTCGGCACTAGGATTTAGTGACTTATGTGTGGACTAGTGTTTGGCACTGGTGCTTGGGTTCTGTATTGTTTGTTGTTGCAGGTGCTTGGTTCTTTTTTTATTATTTATATATTTTTTTTGTACAGCGTGTGGGTTGCCCTGGTGTTTGGCACTGGCACTTGCATTTGGTATTGGGCTGTGTGTGTTTGACGCTGGCACTGACGTTGGTTTTTTTGTTTTTTGTTTTTGTGGTGGTGCGTAGCGCACCTCACCTTGCCCCCATGGGCTCCTCCTCCATGTGGCTTTGCCCGTGGTTTGAGCATTGTCTTGCGCTGACACATTGTGCATGGTCTCTTGTCCCTTGTGGTCTTTCTCCTTGGCACCTTGTTTAGGATGTCTTGTTACTTGGTATGTGTTTTATCATGGGTTTTATCTCCTTGTGGGCTCCCTCCTCGCGGGATCTGAGCTGGATTTTGACAGGTAGCTTCCTGTGATGCATGGTTCATGGATTTATAAATTGGGTTTAATGCTCAGAGTTTAGCATGCCTACACAATGGGTGTTCGTTGTGAGTTTCCTCATTTGCAACCTGGTGCTTGGCACTTGGTGTGTTAGTCTCGGCTTTGACTTATATTGTGTTGTTTGTTGGTGCAGGAGCTTGCCTACATGTGTATGGGGAGGGAAGACAATTTCTCATGCATAAGACACGCATGTTGATGCTTATCTACTGGTTGCAACCACTGATTTTAATTTTTTTTCTTTGCAACCATGAGAGTGGTGATAGAATCCACTTCAATAGTTTTCCTATGAGAGGCATCTCATCCTCCGTAGATTTCATCCTTTGCCTTTGAGTTTCTAGTAGTAGTGATTCAGATCACTTCTAATCCGATCTCTCTTCTGTAAGTTTTACACCTGAACTACCATCTTAAGAAATCCCATGTAATAACACAGGCTTCGATGGTATTGTTGCAGCCAGGAGTTCTTCAATTTCCTATCTAGTTTTCGAATGCTTCAGAGGTACTCTTGGATTGAATTATTTCTCAGTCTTCGGATGATAATCCTGAAAAAGAGGAAAATAAAAACAAAAGAATAACGATAATTGCTCAGATTCCAATATTGCGATAGCCAAGGCGTCTCCCTAGACTCTTTCCATTTGAAAGAATAGGATCATTTTCTACTGGGTTGGAGCACTTATGGCAGATAAATAGACAATGAGGGAATATCACTAATTTTAGTATTCCAGTAGTGAGGGAACATGCATGCATGCATGCACCATCTATAGATTGAATAGGATAAGTTTATCCTTAGTCTTCAGTTTAGAGACAAGGCACTAAATTTAGATGAGGCAGTCTGTTTTATTTTTTATCAGTCTTTCTAAATTCTTTTTTTTTTTTGTTAGATAGGGCACAAATCCTCTTTGGAGTGCACTCTCTTGCATGCAGATCTTGAGATTTAAGCAATAGATCTATTTTTGTAAACCTAGGAGTCCCCTCTCAGTTATATAAGAGGAAGGGTTAGGGTATGGATCTGTATTAGAGAGTTTTAGTTTTATTTATTCCACATAAAATTATGTCCATAGAATTTATTCTACAGTAATGGAGTATCAGTAACAGGGGTTCTTAATAGTAATCTATGTGTTACATTGTATGTTTTCTAACTGTGTGTTTATAGATTCTATTGAGATTCAGATTGAAGTTTTGATTAGCATTTAAATTCAGACTATGTTAGTTAACTGTAGGAGTAGAATCTATTTACCATGTGTTAGAAAAATTTATCATGGTATCAAAGAAGTTTGTTGAAGCCTTCTAGGAATCTTTGAATGGATAGTGGGGGCAAGGAGAATTATTTATTTAATTTTTTTTTTAATTTTTTTTTTATACATATAGATATATACATCAAGATTCATAAATTTCTTTCATTTAACTTATATATATATATATATATGTATGTATGTATGTATGTATGTATGTATGTATGTATGTATGTATTCTCTACCTCTTTTTTAGGTCAATCCTAATGTTACTTCCTT
This sequence comes from Picea mariana, assembly GCA_032191745.1. NCBI lineage: Eukaryota > Viridiplantae > Streptophyta > Pinopsida > Pinales > Pinaceae > Picea > Picea mariana. Next base: position 76,902 of record JASDQU010107207.1, on the reverse strand, counting down.
CTACAGGTGAGGCTTCTTATAGTTTCCAAGGTGAACAGGCCTCCTTCAAACATACAACGATTTCTAAGGTTTTTCTAGTTTATTTTTGGGTCAATTCTGAGTAGGTGGGTAGGCCCTTGGCCCTAGATTTTAAACTAGAGCTCTGATACCAAGTGTAAGGTCTTTGTCCCCATAGAGCCTTATAAAACACAGGTTAAAAGAATAGAGAGTAGATAAATGTTTTTCTGTACAATTTAATCTTCAACATTTAACCATAACTTATTCAACATAAATCAAATTTATCCACAACATAAAATTAAATCACATAACCGTCACGTAACATAGCATAATCACTAAAATACATACCTCTGTCTGATGCTAATTCCCCAATCTATGATTGTCCTCTCTGCTGCTTTGCCCAAAACTCTACCCAAAACTGAATCCTTCCTCCTTGCCAGCTAGGAACAGAGCTTGTCTGGATCCCTAGCTCCAGGATTCCGTGAGGATTCCTAGCCCCCGAGCCCAAAACTCCCAACAACTTGGTGCACCCCTTTAACAGTCCACCCAAACTCCAAACCAAAAAATATCGAACCAACAAACACATACAGTCCCTAATCTCCAAATGTTGCTTTCTTTCCCCAAATTTCAAAAAGTCCCTTTTCTGAATGCCTCTCCACCTCATATCCCCTTCCATTCACCACCTCCTACCCTCCTGTAATGCCACCCACCTTATCCCTCCATTCAATGCTTCATCCCCTGCATACACAAGTTTTATAATAATGAATTAAAAGTTATTAAGTATTTAATTCTTTACTCTAAACATTAAATGTGTTAATCAATCAATTAATTAGTTAATCAACATATATTAAACAATAACTAATTAATTAATATTATCAATAACTAATCATTATTCAACTAATACACATTAGAACAATTAATTAATTTGATTAATTATACATGGTAAATCTTAAGAAATCATTTAGCTAGGGTTGTTACAATGCAGGACACAAAAAACAACACAGGAAAAACATTACACAAAATTTTTTATGTGGAAACCCAATGCAGAAGAAAACCACATAACATATTTCTTTATGTTCTTATGCAAGAACCAACTTACAATTTACAACTATTCAACTTGGCAGGAACCCATCTGTCACAAATAAGGAAATCAATCCTCTCAGGCAATGTTGGCACATGGATAGACCCAGTGTTCAATGCTACAATAACACACCAACAAAACCCTGACTACCATCCCTTTTGGAAACACCTGCAAAGAAGATGAAGTCCCACTCGAGGTAGCAACAGGGGTGTTTGTAGGACTCATATGTATGCAACCTTAGTTGGGACATAGATATGTGATTATAACACTTGACAGAGCACTCAACAATTAACATTCACCTATATCCAGTCTTAGTTACAACGTGGTTAAACCCTAATTACAGAGTATCACAATATTCATTCAGATCTAAGGTGTTTAAGCACTAAGCATATCCACATAGGTCAGATCCATACTATTACTCACATAGAATTAACATATCTATCTACCATTCCCCTATATTGAAGCACTAAGCACATTAACATATAAACACATCAACACATCGCATAAATTAGAGAAACACAGAATGTGCGTGGTTCACCCCCACCCTGGGGCTACGTCCACCAACTCTTTGTCTTCTTTATTAGCTTCTTCAATCAGTTACATGCACAGAGCCTCAAAAACCTTACTCTGTAGAGGATAGGGCATCTGCGTAGCTTACTAGATCCTCCTTCCCCAAGTAGATCTAAGAACACAAGCTTCCACAGTCTCTTACAATGACTTGTAATTAGCTCTACAAGTCTCACATATCATGCACAAAGCACTTACCACTCTTGATCACCTAGATCCAACTCTAGCACTTAGCCATTCCCTCTCACTACATCACCTTAGCATCTATTTATACATACAAAATAGGCCTAAGCATGGGTAAACCCATGGGTAGGCATCCCATACACATAAAATAATCCCAAATCCTAAAAAGGGCCCTAAAACAGGCTGAGATCCCACAGTTTCCGCTTTGTCTTGCGCTCCACCTTCGAAATCCTGTTGAAGTCCCAAAATTAGGTCAAACATGACCAAGGATCCTTAAAACTTGGTCAAGGGACAACAGGCCCCCAACACTCACTTGTGACTCATCCTGAGTCACTTTGATCTGGCTAGTTCTACTTCAAAAGCCTCGATCTTGGCTCGAGTTTCTTCAACTTATTGCTATGCCACGACCTCTTGTTGAGTGAACTCTTATATGAATGATTCATTGACAAGTCCCTATAGGCATTGCTCAGCTGTAGTGACAACTTCCTCCAGTTCCGCTCCTCAGCCTTCAATATCTGTGAATAGTTGGTAAGCCTTATCTCGTACAGGTTGGATCCTCTGAGTCACTTCCATGACTTTTCTCTGGATAGTGTGGAACTATTGTTGGGAAGTGCGTTGCTCATGGGATCACTTCATTCTTTCCATAGCTGGCAGGGGCATCAACTGTGCTTGTATTGTCTCTTCTTGTTACTTCACCTCTTGGAGCTAGGACTCCAGTGCCTTCAGTTCTGGATTCTCAATGAGTTTCTCATAGTTCTGGGCACTATGATCAGTGAGTTTCTTACATTCCATGGCTAAGGATTTGATTCTCTCAACTGTGCTTCAAATAGTTGCTTCTCTTTGATCCTTCACTTCCTGCAGAGTGATGGGAACTGTGCGGAGCTCTAAGCCTATTATTCATTGTTGTAGTTGTTGGATAGGTTCTGTAAGATTCTCTACTTGATGCATGACTCAATCTTCTGCTTGTGGCTCTAATTCTATCACAGAGCGGAGTTCTCTGTTGACTCCTTCCTTCACTTCGAGTTGCTCTGCAAGCATTTGTTCTTTTTCTTGTTGCATCTGTACTTTCTCTTCTTCAAACTTTGCCTGGAGATAAACCTTATCCTGTTCTGCAACTCTGCGTTGTTCTATGATTATGCCTTGCACTTTCTTCAAATCCTAGGTGTCCTATTGTGTTTCTTCTTGAGCGCGATGAAGGCGAACTTTGACTGCATTAGCAAGCTGATGGATTTGGGTTGGCTCATCTCCCAAATCTGGTTCTCCTGATGGCAGGGGTGCAGTGGATACTGCGTGACTAGACTAAAGATCCTGCTATACCCCTCACAGTTCAACCTCAATTCTATCATACATTTCCTCTTGCTTTGCTTTTTGTTTATCTGCGATTTCCAATGAAGCATCATTTAAAGCTGCGATGATGAAGTCAAAATAATCGACAGTAAGCAAAGTCTTCATGTTGGTCATGGTGGCTTTTGATTTCTTCTAGGAAGAAGGTTTCAGGGGAGAAACCTTCCTCTTCTTAAGGGGATCAACCTTGTCTCTAGGCGGTGTTACTTCACCTTTCTTCTGTTCATATACCTTACCGTTTATCTCTTCTACTTCGTCATCACCCCTTTGTTTAGGTGATACTAAAGCAGTCTTTCCTGAGGTGCTTCTTAAATCTTGGACCTCTTCGGTCTTCTTTGTTCTGTTGGGCCCAGGTGTATCATGTTATTTATGTGTGGTATCTAGGTTTTCAGGGTCAGACATCTCTGCAGAGTCTACGAGAATAAGGAGGTCTACGGACCAGTACTTAGTGATCTCCTCCAAGTCTTCTTTTGTGAGTTTGTAGTACGATTGAAGCTATTCCTTATGTTCATTGGATCGTGTTGTTATGTAGATGAAGTGTCGATCTGCGCAAAACTTTATCAGGGGCCGGAACCTCTATAGGGTGTTTGGGGTCATGTGAGGTTCAACTTCGATGGCTCTCTTCAGCTGAAGGTAATATGTGTGAAAAACATCATTCGATTGCCATTGTTTGTTCATATCACTCGAGTACTAGAGTGTGGTGAACTTTGTAGTAAGAGGCTCGAATGGTTCAATATCTAGAAAATTCACACCTTCTAGCATTTCCCAGGAAACAAAGGCAATGAGGATTAGGAGCCAGCTAAAGTAAAACTTGTAGCTCTGATCCTGTGCTTCGCGATAGTCTAGTTCCAGCTGATTAACTAGGTACTTCACCTAGTTCATCTATAGGCCTTCCACGCACTTCCCTACGAGGTCAATGAAAAAGCCTATGACCTACGTAGGTCTGTTCTTCCGTACTAAATTTATAGCTATTAGCTGGTAGGCTAGGCGCATCACATCATTCTGGATGGAGGATAACTTGTAGCCTCACGTCCCCTTTTCAACATCGTCGTATGTATCTTTGATCTTCTGTTCTAGTGTGCGATTTGTGGCTTTTCCTAGATATAAATCCTGTGGGTCGGGTCCTTGCATACTTAATCTGGTGATCCTATGGATCAATGTCAAATTGATTGTGATACGGTGGTCTAGCCATAAGTAACCGCCATGGTAACATGAAAGCAATATCTTGACACATGCATTCACTTCTTGGTTCCTTCTTAAGTGTAGGATTTTCATTACATTTAGCAGGGTGGACTATGCAAGGTTCATCATCCATGGTTGCAGGATTATCTTTGAGTTCTTCCCCTTCATCTTGGTCAACTATTTGTACAGGGCAAGCATGATATAGTTATTATGATCTCTGAGTTTGAAGTCATTGAACTTCAACGCTATGATCCTATCCTGCTATGCACAAATTGTGCGTATCCCCTTCGGAAGGTATGCGGTAACCATGGAGTACTCGAAATACCTTGGCACTCTATCTTGACTCACTATGCTGGCCATAGGCAGGATGTAATCGAGCAATATGGTCAGGATCAACTTTGCATTTTCTAGTTCATCTATGTGTTTGGTTCTCTTTTCCACTGATGGTATGGATGATCTGGATCCGCGAGTAGTCAATGAAGAACTTGCACTCCTCTCATCAATGACGCTTGAATACTTGCAGACATTTCTCTTTTAGACATTACTCTTTCAGTCATTAGGTCAATGAGAAATTCTTCGACAATTTTCTCTGCAGTACTAAGCTCGTCTGACATGCACGCTCTTGGTTGAATATCTCAGGTTCGAAGAGTAACTAGTTAATGCAATGGGATGGATGGAAAGAGCACGATGATCACTGTGTGAAATCAACTAGTCTGTGGAATCAGATTCATGGTTATAATAAGTGTTCTCATTGCGTGGTGCATCGGGATAAATAGATTACTTGGCAACGGATCTCTTGCAATGGGTGAGAAGCCTTCATTAACTCAGTTATGTCCATTATGGTGTGGTCCCAACGGTCTAATGGTGAGCTTTCTGATCATAAATTCCTTTCTACCCATTGGGGTCATTGATCTAACAGTTATATTGTTCCTAATGGCTATATTGCATCGCCATGGAGAAGTTCCATGTGACGTTGTTCTGATATCCCGACAAAGTTCCAATTTTGCAAATTTTCCTTCTGCGAAGTTCCCTCTGGAACTTTCTGTAACTTTTCGGTCTTAGCTCTCTTCTTACGTAGTTTTCAGGCCTTCTTTCCAGTGATATTTGTCTTGGTATTCCTTTTTCCATTCTGACTCTTATCTTCTTTTGGTAGAGTAACTTCATGATGTTTAGATTCTTTCCTAGAAATCAAGGGTAATACTTCATCTATATCTGGAATAGGTACTTCAATCTTCTGTAGGTATTCTAGTGTTCTTCCCACTTCGACATCCAAGTCTTTGGTTTTAAATAGTTTCGCTTGGTTCTATTGTTATTCAATCAAGTCTGTGATCCTCCTAGTCATGAAATACTTTAACTCTTGCTTCTTCTTCTCTAATATTTCTTCTTCTTTCCTTCTGGCCTGATTTCCTTCAATCCAAGGTTTTCCTAGTAACATAGCAAATGGATATTTGTCCTCAATAAATTTAACAACTTTAAATTCTTCCTTTGTTGAAGTTCCATTGGAAGTCATAGATATTTGCGTGATCTTTCCACATAGGTTTATCATCTTTCCTCTGAATAACCCTATTCCTCCCAATGAAGGAATCATAGTAGGATTTCCTAGAATTTCCCAATTTCATTCTGTCAGAATATTTACCTGTGTTTCTTCATCCAAAACGCAGTCAATTTCGAAGTCTCCTATTCTTACTTCAATGCATTCTTTTTCCTTGAATATCTTTGATAAGCTGATATGTCAATAGTCATTCAGGGTTTCTTTCATATGTAGCAATATGTTTTCTGATTCTTTCTGGGGTTCTGTCATAATCTCATTTGCTTGACCTTTCTTGTGGTCTCCTTGTCTCATATTCATCCTTTCAAGCTTGGCAATCATTCTAGGGACATCCAATACTTCATGGTCCATATCTTTGCAACAAAGGAAACTAGGTCTTCTGCCAGGGCATTCCTTAGAAAGATGTCCTAGTTTTCTGCAACTGTAACAAAGAGTTAATCCTCTCTTTCTCTTAAATGATCCCCAACCTTTCATGTACTGTGCACTAGGATCATGATAGCTAACCTGAAAAAATTTCTTTCTAGGATCCTGCATCCATTTGTTAGTCCAAACATTCTTTCTATGCATAAGTATAACATATCTTTCATTACTCTTATCAGATCTACTCATATCAAATATTCTTTCATCCATCAATGCCCTAGTTTTCAAGCTAGGACAAATATTATCAAGAATACCTAGATCCATACTTTAGAAACAAACATTTCCACTAATCTTATCTTCAGCAGAGCACAAAGCTTCCAGATCTAAAAAATTTCACTATTCTTACCTTTATCAGAGAACATATCTTGTAGATCTTACCTCTTTTCTTTAGATTTGACACGGTTCTTGGCATAGAGCTTCACAGATCAAAGTAGAATACTATGTACTAGAGTGATAGATCTATGCACAAAGCTTTCACAATTTCAGGTCAGATCTTCGCACAAGGCTTCTTTTTCTTCAGTTCCCAATAATCACAGTTTCAGGTTGGATCTTTGCAAAAAGATTCTTCTTCTTCAGTTCCCAGCAATCACAGTTTCAGGTCCTGACAACGGAACCATTTGTTGGAACAGGAGCATACTCAAGGTTCAACGCTACAACAATGCACCAACAAAACCCTAACTACTAGCCCTTTCAGAAACACCTACAAGGCAGATGAAGTCTCACTCGAGGTAGAGGCAGGGGTGTTTGCAGGACTCAGATGTCGGCAACCTTAGCTGGGACATAGATCTGTGATTCTAACACTTGATAGAGAACTCAAAAATTAACATTCACCTATATCCAGTCTTAGTTACAACACGATTAAACCCTAATTACCGAGTATCACAGTATTCATTTAGATATAAGGTATTTAAGCACTAAGCATATCCACATAGGTCAGATCCATACTATTAATCACATAGAATTAACATATCTATCTACCATTTACCTATATTGAAGCACTAAGAACATTAACATATAAACACATCAACACATCGCACAAAGTAGAGAAACACAACATGTAGGTGGTTCACCCCCACCCTGGGGATACGTCCACCAACTCTTTGTCTTATTTTTTATCTTCTTCAATCAGTTACATGCACAAAGCCTCAAAACCCATACTCTGCAAAGGATAGTGGATCTGTGTAGCTCACTAGATCCTTTTTCCCCGAGTATATCTAAGCACAAAACCTTCCACAGTCTCTTACAATGACTTGCACTTAGCTATGCAAGTCTCACATAGCATGCACAAAGCACTTACAACTCTTGATCACCTAGATCCAAATCTAGCACTTAGCCATTCCCTCTCATTACATTGATTTAGCACCTATTTATACATACCAAATAGGCCTAAGGATGGGTAAACCCATGGGCTGACATCCCATAACCATTACATAATCTCGAATCCCAAAAAGGGCGCTAAAAGGGGCCGAGATCCCTCAGTCTCCGCTTTGTCTTACGCTTCGCCTTCGACATCTTGTCGAAGACCAAAAATTAGTTCAAACATGACCAAGGATCCTCAAAACTTGGTCAAGGGCCAACATGAACCAACTTGTCACAAATGAGGACACCAATCCTCTCAGGCACCAACCTGTCTCAAACAATGAGGAAACCAATCCTCTCAGGCTACTAATGCAGATGTGAGGATACCAATCCTTTCAGGCACCAACATGTCACGAATAATGAGGACACCAATCCTCATTGAGCTTCAAATCACCCTAGCACCACCCTAGCACCCTTAAATTCAGTTTAAGATATATTCTTATAGAACTAAACCTTTCTCTACAAAATTTAATCTTATATATGTTCGGTTTCAATTTCGTTGAAAACTTACAAATCCATTTTCTTCTATTTTCATCCATGCATTAATCGAATAGAGTGAATCCTTATTTATAATGGTTTTTCCTGAGTTCCCATTTCAGTATGTGTATGCATAACCGTTACATTGTGGACATATTTTGACCAGATCAAAGTCATGTCAGTTACACTTCTATATAAATAAAGTTTGTAGATGCATGACATTTACATTGTGGGAAAATATTGACCAGATCAAATTCATGTCAGTTACACTTCTATCTAAATAAATTATGTGGATGTGTGACAATTATACTGTGGAAGAATCTTGACCAAATCCAGCTATACATTCTTTGACTAAATCAAATGGACAAAATCTTCTTACGAATGAGCTCTAGCTCATCTCCAACAGCAAAACTTAGTATTATCATATTATCTCCTTGTAAATTATGTAAAAAATCACATTATGGTCTATAGAGAACCTACTACATAGATAAAATAAGATCCCAAGGCTCAATTCACAAGTATTCACCTTGTCACACTTTCTCTACAGTGCGCTCACCCAGTCACTCCATTCATCCCATCGCATTCCATGGGATCTCTTGTCACACGATATTTGTTTTTTCACACTCTACAGTTCCATTCACCACATTGGCTTAAGTTTCCATGCATATTTTCTTCTATGCAATATTCCACACAATCCATATCAATCCATTCCATCACACTAGTTTCATCACAATACACTCCACTGCACCATTTGTCACACTGGTTCAAAGCACCCTGCAGATTTTTTCTGCGCCATTCACCCTTCTCTACGTCATTGATCCAATCATCCTTCAATCCTTCTATTCACTTGATGGCACAAGGGCAGTCCCGGGGTTCATATCTAAGAGTGCACCAATAAGCCCTAACTAGTGGCCCTTTCGGAAACACCTGTGAAGCAGATGCAGTCTCACCCGAAGAAGCTATGGGGGGGTTGCAGGACATATATGTATACAACCAATGAGATATCAAGTGGATCCAATAGAAAATCAATACAACGGTTATATATCATCTACCAATTCATATCTACTTCATAGAACTATCTATCAGGTCTAACATAGTAATGCAGTAATGTTATACCAATTGATAAAGAACAGAGCATCAATCACACACAACACGAAATATACATGGTTCACCCTCTCTCTAGGACTACGTCCACAAAACTATGGTTTATAATATATTAAGATGAAGAATAAATTTATTGTCTATGCTCTTAGCTATCCGATATTCTTTCTTCTCCTCTCTATCTCCCTCCCCTTCCTGTGCACCCAGCTGCAGGGTTGATCTTCACACCCAGCTGAAGATCTTACAATCCCAGAAGTCTCTACACTCAACACTTCTCTCTCACACAATAATCCTCACTCGATCACACGATAACAAAGATGACAACAACAACAACAACAAAAACAATAGAAACAAACCATCCCAGATCTTTTGGACCTTTATTTATACATTACAATCACTCACCGACAACCTTAGACTGAAACCTAGGTGTCAAAACCCTAGATACCAAAACCCTAGATACCAAAACCCTAGGTGTCGAAAAACCCTAGGTCAACTTGACCCATGTTTTCAGGGCTTTGCCAGCCTATCTTTCTTTCCTTCTCGTACCGTGATCCAAATAATCCAACGGTGGTTTTCTCCTCTTGATGAGCTGTCCATGATCCATATTTCTTGTTGATATGTCATCCTCGATCTCCTTGTCCAACGTCTTGCCTCCTTTTACTTTGCTCCGTCTTTTCTGCTCTTTTTCTCACTTCGACCCAATAACGGTCATTGTGTCTTCCATGCAGTTTGCATTTTGTCTTTTCCACCTTAAACTTCGTTTACTTCCATCACCAAGGGACAACAGTCCCCCAACACTCACTTGTGACGCATCTCGAGGAACTCCAGATATGATCTTTCTACTTTACTTTGAATTTAGACTGCGCATTATAGCCTTTGCTTTCTTCTCTATGCCTCCTCACCTTCCTTGTGCAGACTATCTTTTCTATGTCTGGTACCCAGTTTCAACTACACCCGGTACCTAGACCCTTGGCCTCATGCTTTTACCGAGAGCTGTGAGGCGACTAGTTTTCATAATACAACTTCAGCCGGCTCCCGTTCACCAAACCTTCCTTCCATTCTCCATTCAAAGTCTTCAACTACACAACTCCTCCTTCTGTAATGTAGGCAACCTCATATGTCCCAAGCCAATTCATTTTGAACTTCCTAGGATGTTTGATGAACTTACTGTCATATACCAATACTAGATCCCCTTGTTTAAATGCCTTATTCTTAATGTGTCTGTCATGGTAGGCCTTCTCTCTTTCTTTCTGGGCTTGCTGATGAAATCCCGGAACAAAACTATCTTCCTCTAGTTCGACCAACTGTGCAAGACTCTCTCGAATAGCGCCAATGTCCTCCATATCTGTAAAGGTAGAAATTCTTAAGCTTGGTACCAAATATTCCATTGGGACGACGACTTCAAGACCATACACCAATTTAAAGGGGGTCTACATTGTTAGTTTATTGCAAGTGGTTCTATAGGCCCATAATACTGTTGGTACTCTTAAATCCCAACCATCTCTATTAACACTGCAAATCTTCGTTAGCATTGTCTCCAATATTTTTTTCAATGCTTCAACTGTCCCATTTGCTTGTGGATGCTAAGGCGTGCTCTTCTGATGATGAACTGTAAATTCCTTGGTCAAGGATTCAATGGTTTTATTTATGAAATGTGTGCCTTGATCACTCATAAGGATCTTTGGGCATCCAAACCTAGTTATGATGTCATCAAATACAAAGCGTGTAGTTGTAGTTTCACTACAGTGCTTAACTTATTTTGCTTCATCCCATCTGGTCAAGTACTCTGTTGTAGTGATTATGTACCTTGCTCATGTGTGCTTCCCTTGTGGGTTTATCAGTCCCACAAAGTCAATTTCCCATTTCTCGAATGCTTGTAGGGTCAACTATGGTGTTAACATCATTTCGTCTCTTCTGGATGGTTTCCCAACTCTTTGGCATACATTCCAGGCTCTTTAATAGTCTTTAGCATCTCTGTGTAAGGTAGGCCACCAAAGGCTAGCTCTAAGAACCTTTTGTGCAGTGGCTTTTCCTGCATATTTTCCTCCTGCGATGCCTTCATGAGCTTCTGCGAGGATCAATGGTTGATCTACCTCCATAATACACCTTCTCAATATCTCATCAGGTCCCATTTTGTATAGTTTTCCAGCTATAAGTGAAAAATCTACAACGCACACTACTAGTTGTTTCTTCTGGGGAATTGTATACTCACTCGGTGCCATTCTTGTTGATAGGAACTGGACTATCTCTGCGAAGTGGTCATCAGTATTTCTAATGGCTAGCATCTGTGTATCTGGTACTGTATCCTCCAAGCTAGTGGGTTCTTCTCTATGTTCCAACCTCGACAAGTGGTCAAGACCTTTGTTCACTCTCCCTGGCTTAACTATGATCTCAAAATCATACTCGTGGAATAGAAGAAGCCATCTGTATATTCTCCCCCCCAACACTACCTTGTTGACTAGGTATTTCAGCGTAGAGTGATTGGTAAACATTTTAAAGTGTCCTCCCAACAAGTAGTGTCATAACTTCTACAATGCATACACCATGGCTAACCCTTCTCTTTCAGTGGTGGTGTAATTGATCTCAGTTGTTGATAGCTTTCTGCTAGCAAAGGCTAATGGTTGGTCGATGTCTCATGTTCCTAGTTGTGCTAACACAGCTCCTAATGCAATATAATATGCATCAACATGCACATTAAACTCTTTACTCCAATCTGGGAAAACTAGAATAGGCGCAGTAACCATTTTCTATTTCAGTGTGTCGAAGCTCTGCTGGCATTATTTTGTCAAGTAAAATTGACAATCTTTCTTCAAAAGATTCTCCATGGGTGTTGTGATCTGGGAATAGCCTTTAATGAAATTCCTGTAATATCTTGTGTGTCCTAGTGTAGTGCGTAGATGTTTGACTGAAGTAGGAGGGGGTAGATCAACTATGTTGGCAACTTTAGATGGATCTACCAGCAATCCTTGCTTGCATACAATATGACCTAACAAAACTCCAAATGGTGAAAATAAAATGCACTTATTTAGGTTTAATTCAATCTGACACTACCTGTATTTGTCCAACATTAGCCTTAGATATTCAATATGATTCTTCAGTAACCTAAAAACTGTCCAATCATCAAAGTATGCTTCTAGAAATTTATGCAAGAACTCTTTGAATGCTTCGAATACCACCCTGGAAAAGATGGTTGGGACATTCTTCAATCCAAACAACATTACTGTATATTGGTAGGATCCCCATTCTGTGGCAAGGGTAGTCTTATGGATGTCTTCCTTGGCAATCTGGATTTGATGGCATCCTAAAAATCCATTTGTAAAAGAATATACCTCCTAGCCTCCCACATTATCTAACACTTCGTGATTAAATGGAATAGGGAAGGGGTCATGCAAACAAGCATCATTCAGCTTCCCAAGGTCTACATAGATCTTGATCTCTCTTGTCTTCTTGTCTTGTACCACCATATGGATAATCCACTCTGACTCTTCAATAGGTTCTATAATCACTGCTTCTAGCATTTTGTCGAGCTCAATCTTCACTTTCTCCTTACATTTAGGGTTCAATATGTAGGGTCGTTTCTTGAATAGTATTGCATATGGTTTCAAAGGGATCCTCATCTCTCCCATAGGCCCTTTAATGCCCTTCATATCAGTGAAATTGGTTGGAAACAAGTCTTGATATTCATGCAGTAACTCGGTGATCTTGTCAATAGTGGCAACATCCCAATGATCTCCAACATTTGCAAGCTATGGTGTTTTCTCTGTTCCAATATTGACTTTCTTGATCTTGATCGTTTGTCCAATAAATGGTAGCTCGACTCTTGGTCCTTCCACATCTCTTTGGCCTTTTGTTTCTGTGATGTTCACCTTCCTAGGATCATCATCTTCATCAATGTTGATGTTGTAACAGCCTTGCAATTTTTGCAGAGGTGCAGTCCATTCATCCTCTTCTTGCTCCAAATGGAGGCTAGGTGTCTCCTCAAATACTTTATGTCTTACAGTCTGTAATGCTTGATCTACTGTAGGATATTGGATTTTGAATAAAAAGGTGGTGAAATTTCTGATTCATACCTTCCTACTTTGCAGTGATGAGGCACAACTCTGCTTGAAGGTACCAGTTGATAGGGATAGTGTCTAGCGTGGTTATGAATTTGTGCACCCACTACTCTTGAGGAATGGCTCTCCAGGCTTCCCTGCAACTTCGCACATGATCCTTTGGGAAGATTCGACCTATGTACCTAACTTCACAGCCTTCTACTTGTGTTGAGAATCGCGCTGTCATCAAAGTACGAAACTATACCCAGTCTGTAATGTTGTCTTTTTGTGTCCCCCACCATCTTGTTGGTGAGGCTTTCAAGGCCTCATCCATTGCCAAAAAGAATTGTTTCATTGGTACACTTTCTTCAAAGTTTGATAAGAAGGTTGCTAATGGATTCAGACCATCAAAGGTGGGTAAGTTACTTACTATTGTGTTGATCCAGTGTACTTCTCTTGTTAATCTAGCACATCCCCTTGTAGATACTTCATACATTTTGTTCTTCCATTTCTCCAGTGCTTCTTCTGAGTCTGATGAACATGTGTTGTCACTTCGCCAGCTTAAGTTTCCATCTTCCGTAGGATTAATGTAATCCTGTTGTCTGGCGGTTAGTTTGTATATGTTTTCCAGTTTGTATGTGCAGTCTTCTTCTCTGATGGGCTCAGTGTATCATGGACCTTCATCAGGATCTAATGGGGCGATGACCCTAAGGACATCTCTTTCAAATTTCATTTGTCTTTTCTTTAAATTGGCCACAATGGAATTATTGAAAGCCCAATCAATTCCTAACAGTGCAGGAGAAGTACAAATATCATCAACTATCTCAATTACCTCGAAGTCTACAAACTTCCTTACTTCATCGATGTCCACAGGGACATGTTCCAATATACCAAAGGGGCTTACTTCCTTTTGATTAGATATCCTAATCCTGATAGGGGAATAGATCAAATTAGGTTTTCCCATCAGTGCCTAGGTTTTCTTCGTCATGGCATTCAACTCCGACCCTAAGTCAAGGACCACATAGTCTATATCACAGTCTCCAATCTAAGCATTCAAGTGTAATTCCTTATTTTTCCTTCTCTTCTTGGATAGTTGATGTACTACTTTATTCAGTAAAGGATCTACCCTTCCTATCCCATACTTTCTGACCAAATTTTGTAGTTCTTGTATAGCTTTCTTGTATTTAATCAGTTCTATAAATGTATACAAGAAACTGACAAGTTTACTTGCCTCTTTTCCATCTTTAGATGAAGTAGACTGATCAAATGCTAGAGCCATTCCACATTCTTTGACTTCTAGTCATGTATTTGATGAAGAACCTTGGTCTCCCCTGAATTCTCTTCTTGCCTCCTTGAACATTTGTTTTTCTTTCTTTGCATCAAAAGTTTGTCTCTTCTCTACAACTTTCCTGATTCCTGATTCTTCTGTAGTATTTTCTTGTTATTCTATCTGCTCCTGTAACAATGCCTCCTTGATTGATAATAATGACTCTAGGGTCTTCTCCATGAGGTTCTTATTTGATCAATTGTATCTGCGAGTTCTATTGAGGTCCCCGTTTCTCTTGAACTTTAGCCAGTAATGATATACATTCCTTGATGACATGCTCGAAAGAGTTGCAATAGTTGCAAGTGGTACAATGGTTCTGATAGTCCCTTGTCAAGTGTCCAGGTTGTGCATAGTTATAATAGATTATCTTTCCTCAACCTCGACCCATACCTCCTCCTCTTCCTCCTCCTTAGAATCCACCATGAGGGTTGAAGTTTCCTCTCCCAGGGGAGTTATACTGCGTAGTGTTTCCTTCTTGTTGTACTTCACCTTGAATCTTGTATATATCCCTTGACCTTTCGTGCATGAGATTGCAAGCCATACAATCCCTATCGTCGTGTCCTACAGACTTACAAAACAAGAAATACAAATTTGTGGGTGTCTGAACATATTTTTTCATGTAGTAGAACTCACCAGGGTGATGTTTATTTCTACATACCTCGCACTAGGGTAGGGTAACATGTTTCAAGGGGCTTGGAGCTCCAGAGGCCAAGTATTCATGGAATATAGGACATTGTTCCTTGTCATGGCCTTCAGACCTGCATCTGACACACCAGATGTCTTATCTTTTATCTTTTCCCTCTTTTATCATTTCCTTTGCCTTTCTTCATATCTTTGACCTGCAGAGACAAACTAGTTAGTTGACTCAAGATTTGACTCATACTTGAGATGGATTCTCCCATAGGAGAAGATTCTAGCTTCATGGCGATCTCCAGTGCCTCATCCTATGAAGCAATCTTCTGCTGCATCAGAGAAACTCTGATGTGTGGTAAGAGCAGAGAAATGAACTATTCCCTGTTCTGCTCATCTAGGATTTGAAAACTCAGATGGCCTGTCAAGGTCTTGAATCTCTGATTGAAATCCCATACCGGTTCAACTATTCTCTGCTTGATTTCTTTCAGCTCTGTAATGCACTATGATTCTGACTTAGGTTTTTTGAATTCAACAATTAGCGAAGTCTTAATGTAATTCAACGGTTTGGGCATAGCTCCTTGGAAAAATTTCATATATACTAGCTCAATCCACGATCTCTTAGGGTAGTATTGAACTAATCTCATTTGACAGCTTCATCGGTGATATTATTAATGCTCCACACAGCTTCACAGAGAAACCAATGTTGTTCAGGATCTTCATATCCATATCCTCTAAAGGTGGGTAACCTCATCTCGTCTGCCATGGATCTCCCTAGGTTTTTGGACTGAGTATGTGGCGGACTACTAGTGACAGTGCTCTGAGCGCTCTAGTGACTCTGATTACACTGATTGCTTAATGTTGCTGAAATAACAATAGGATTAATAGTACTTACTTAGAAAGTAGGCGTGGTTCCTGAAGCTTTTGTTTCTTCTTGGAGAGGCTCTGCAACTTTCCCTTCCTCTGAATGCTCCTTGTCTGTCAGATCTGCCTCTTCTCCACTGTAGAAACCCTTTTCCCCCATTTTTTGCTTAAACAGGTTCACGAGAGGAATTTCTATGAACACTCTCCCACTTCGTGTATGTCCAGCCTTTGTGTTTCTATCGCTGTCTAAATTCTTGAACATTATCCTTTTCAAATCCATCTAGCTACTATATATTCAATATGTTCTTCTCATGCAAGAGCATCTTGATCCTCATCTTCAGAAAATGTAAAAATGTTCCTCTGGGTCCCTTGAAGAAATATCTCTCCACTTGGCTATATTACTCTACTCTGTCAATAGCAAACTCAATGATATACCCTCCAATGGTACTATAAAACTAGTGATCTACTTCTCTTGACACGACGTTATCAATTCTCTTGACCTTCTTGATCAATGTCGATGTCCAAACCACAAGTGGCCTAGATTTGATCTCAAATTGGATATTTTCTAACCTAGCTAGCCACTCATATAGCTCCTGATGGATTCCTCCAAAGAAAATTTTGTGTGTATCAGTTAAGATATATCTCTCCAACCAATCCTCTATTCTAAGATTAGGGTTTTTGTTTTGGGCTTCAACAAAGTCCTTTTTTTGGTCTTATATCCACTTCTTATTCTTTTTCTTCAATGGAAACCACCTTGACATTCCCTCAAGAAGATTCTAGTCCTGACAACGAAACCATTTGTTGGCACAGGAGTAGACCTAGGGTTCAGCTCCAAGAGTGCACCAACAAGCCCTAACTATTGGCCCTTTTGAAAACACTTGTGAGGCATATGCAGTCTCAACTGAAGAATCTATGGGGGGGTTGCAGGATAGAGATGTCTACAACCAAGAGGATAACAAGTGGATTGAATACAAAATCAATACAGTGGTTATATATCATCTACTAGTTTAGATCTACTTCACAGAACTATCTATCAGATCTAACACAATAATGCAGTAATTTTATACCAATTGAAAAAGAACAGAGCATCAATCACACACAACACAAAATATACGTGGTTCACCTTCTCTCTAGGGCTACATCCATAGAACCGTGCTTTATAATATATTAAGATGAATCATATAGTTCTTGTATGCGCTCTTATCTAGAAGATCTTCTTTCTTCTCCTCTCTCTCTCCCTCCCCTTCCTATGCACCCAACTGTAGGGTTGATCCTCGCACCTGGCTAAAGATCTTATAATCCCAGAAGGCTATACACTCAACACTTCTCTCTCACACAATAATCCTCACTCAATCACACAATAACAATGATGAAAACAACAACAACAACAATAAAAACAATCCATCCCAGCTCCTTTATACCTTTATTTATACATTAGAATCACTCACCGATAGCCTTAGGGTGAAACATAGGTGTCAAAACCCTAGATACCAAAACCCTAGGTGTCTAAAAACCCTAGGTCAACTTGACCTGTGCTTTCAGGGCTTCACTAACCTGTATTTCTTTCCTTCTCGTGTGATGCTCCAAAGCATCCAGTAGTGGTTTTATCCTCTTGTTGAGCTATCCACGATCTGTATTTATTGTTGATCTGTCATCCTTGATCTCCTTGTCCAACGACTTGATTCCTTTTACTTCGATCTATCTTTTCTTATCTTTTTCTCACTTTGACCCAATAATGGTTACTGTGTCTTTCGTATAGTTCACATTTTGTATTTTCTGCCTTAACCTTTCCTTACTTCCATCACCGAGGGCCAACAACACTTATGTTTCCATCCTTTCATGACTTCCTCTGGATTTGGACCATACTTTGTGTCATATTTTTTGTGCCATTTATCATATTCAACATGATTGATCCTTTCATCTTTCGCACAATTATTTTGTCTATTATTATGCTATAATTGGCCATGTCCATGACCACTTTGACATCAATGACAACATATGTGCAACAACGGTCACCACATGATGAAGTGGATTAGGATAAGTGCACATATTATAAGTGAATATTTGATAAGAATGACATTTCTAAACTAAATTCATACAATTGTTGAAGATCGTGGGCCACAATTATCTGATGCGCAATATCTTCTCAGAAATTTCCAACCTAGACATATGACCACCACATTCTCCAGCACGACATTCATTCAGATTTCTTTAAACTTCCCCATGGATAAGGAAACAATGTAGAATCAAATTGACCCCTTGATGATAAAGGGTATCATTCACAATGATGTAGTGTATAGACTGATGCCTTATGCGATGACATTCATCGCAAAAAATTTGAGGGAGGAAACACTAGGTCTAGAGGTATACCAATAAATCTCCATACAAAGTATTGGATGAGTCAATGAGGAATAAAAAATAGTCAAGAAATTAGCCATTAACCTTGATGTCAACATCGACTTGGGGAATTTTGGAAATCAACTTATGTGAATGCCAAGGATTAATTAGACTTGGAGGAGACAAACTCTAGGTTAAACTCTTGAAGGATAACAATCCACTTCAAGTAATTTCCCCAATTGATATAACAAATGAGGATATGTTGCATTGTGTTGGATTCATAAATAAAAATGTCCTTCCACACGAGGATATAATGTCATAAACATTCGACAACATGCACTACTACCAAGGCCAATTTCTGAACATGAGAGTATTAAATCTTGGGACCATTCCTATGGTGTATTCAAATTTTGTGATATAGAGTAAGAAATCTAGACCATAGTCAGGAGGGCTCAGTAAGGGAGTTGACATCAAGGCCTTATTCAAGGCATCAAATGACCATTGAGCTTGGTCATCCCACACAAAAGGTACACTTTTCTTTAACAACCACATAAAACCTTTTGTGATCTCAAAATAATTTCCAATGAATCTACATAAGAAGTTTTCCTTCCCTTGCAAACTTTGGAGTTGGCTAATGGTACAAGGAGTAGGATAATTTACAATAGCCTCAAACTTCAAGGTATGAACCATAATCTCATAATTGGACATAATGAATCCTAGAAATCGCTCAGAAACCACACAAAACATTCATTTATGGGTGTTCAAATCGATATTATAGTAGAAACAAAAAAAGAAAATGGCCCGCAAATGAACAAGATGATCCTCGTGGTGCTTGGAACGAGCCGCCAAATCATCTAAATATGCCTCTACAATATGTTTGATGTCATAAAACACGTAATGCATGGCCTACTTGAAAGTGGATCCAGTGTTTTTAATACCAAAGGGAAACTTTCGATAAGTAAAAGTAACCTAAGGACAAGTAAAGGAAGTCTTGTGTTGATATTCTAATTTGACCTGGATTTGATTATAGTTGGAGAAACCATCCATAAATGAGAATATTTTACTCCCAACACATTCATCGATAATCTGCTCAATGAATGGGGTTAGATAATTATCCTTTGGACAAGCTTTGTTCAAATCCATATAATTGACATAGACCCTAATAGTGTCATGTTTCTTAGCAACCAAAATGAGGTTGGAGACCCATTTGGTCAAGGGAACCAGATAGATAAATTGTGCACAAAGAAGCTTTTCGACCTCTTCCTTGATGGTATAAGCTTTCTTTGGGTTGAGTGGCTAGATATTCTACCAGACTGACTTGGCTTCATCATACATTTTAATTTAATGTTAGAAAATATGGGGGTCAATGCCAGAAATTTTTTCATAGGACCAAGAAAATATGTCATGAAATGCTTTGAATAGGGTTGTATAAAGTTCAATTTATTTGAACGAACATCCATCACTTATCAGGATGTGTTCCATGACACATGGATTCTAGGAAATGTCAACGGGGATAGTTTTTGAAATATTCACCAAATTCCATTCTGAAAATACATAATGAATCATAATGGGAGATTGGTACCATTGAACATTATCAGTGGTGATAGGATTTTTAAAGTCATCATCTAACTATTCAAAATCAGGAAGAAAATATGCTCGATGGTGTAGATATTCTCCTGGATTATCAGGTGAATCCTTGAACTCTATAATAGCTTCCTCATATGGAAGTTCAATATCTAGGAAGTCATAGAAAACTGGAAGAGGAGTGACAACCCAAGAAGGACTTGGGTACTGATCAGACTCCACATCCTGAAGGTGGTCCAAATTAGGTTCAACAAATGATGATTGGATTTATTGATTGGAAATTTCAACCAGGGTGAGAGGAATGGATGCTCCATATGATTGAACATCCTCGAGATGAGGTACCACACAAGGATCACTATAATTGAGGGATCCATTGGTAAATGATGAAATCATGTTGATAGGAGAAATGTTCATAGCAGGAGGTGGTTGGGGAAAGGGAAATATTCCCATGAGTGAAGGGTATTTAAACTCTTAGAATTGGTAGATCAAAATTACTTCTTCATTGGCATCGCCCAACATGCAGAAGTGACCGAGCACACTTTCTCCCTAGTGACTTTATAATATGTTTTTATAAAGTAACTTTATAAAGTGTTTTTATAAATTTGCATCTTTTAATTTTTAAGTGTAAAAGTGAATTTATGATGTTTTGGGTCACTTTAATGACTTAAGTGACCTCGAATAATTATTAATTCATGATCGTTGATCTCATGAGGGAAATATATAATCTTGAACATCAATCTCATTGGAATACCAAGGGTTAGGGAAGCTACACTTTCAAATTTGATAAAGGAAGCTCATGAGGGAGAGAGCGACACACTCTTTTTAGGAGACTTAGAGGGGAGGTGAAGAGGCATGATTCCCAATAGATTTCTTTTCTTGGATGGAAGAGCATAAAAAAAAAGGTTTGGAACTCATCCCTAGGAGAGGGATATGCATGAAATCCAAGGATAATTTGCAGCATTAAATATAGTATGTATAGAAGTTACTGTTTGGCCCTTCTCTTTTGGGATAAGGAATTGTGCAAGTTTTGGCTGAGCACGAGTTGCGGAAGCTTTAGAAGAAGATGGAAAAAAAAGCAATAAAGAGAAACATCAATCAGTTGTGGAAGACAACGCAATGCTATCTAAGCAACAACGGTTGCAACATAACAAGAAAGCATGCAAGAAGAGACATAAGACACAACCCAGCTTATATATAGGGAGGAAAATGATTATAAAAGGGGTTGGTTAGCTATTGGGTCGGTCAAATTGTAATTAAGTTCAGTTTGATATTTCCCTCTTGGAGAGGTTGTTGTCAGTCATGTCAATTCAAGTCCCAAGTCTGTAATGTAATCGACATATCATTCTGAGAATTGGAGCTCTACGACATGAGTCGAGAGCCAAGAGTATGTACAGAGCACTATTGTGTACATCCGAGTCTGTAATTGAAAAACGATTATGAAGATAATATGAAGAAGGAATTGAATTTTCAAAATATGATGTGTCTCTGTGTGTTTTACTTATGCATTACAATACTTCCTTATGGTTTATAAGTTCTACATGGTGGTTATGTGTTTAAATGCTTGTTCGCAACATAAGTAGGTTCGATTCTTGCACACATAAGATTCAGATTTGTTCATGTTTCTTGCTCAAGATCAGGATGAGTCCTGAAGGTTCTATGAATTCTCCTAAGTATTTTTCTTACCCTTCCCTATCTATTTGTCTCAGCATCTCTTCGGGTGAGACATCTCTTTGAAGGAGATTAAAATTCCATCACTCTAGACTATTCGGTACCTTTTGTTGGTCACCTGAGAAGGACCCTGGTCTGATCAAACTTGCACCAACAATTTTTTTTTGTTACCGAGACCTGAATTAAAAGGGAACCTATAGGGAGGATGTTTCCACAGATCCACATATATAGTATTGACTAATGTTGGGAAAAAAACTGTGACGCCTTCATATGGAAAGAAGCGAAATTGAGGGAAAATTAGTGGAAGATACTTGTGAAGCAGTCTTTTACTCAGAAAGATCAAGTGACCAGTATGATATTTTCTGGGTTAAGTTTCCAGAAGAAATTTTCCACTAGATAAAGAGGCTCCAAGAAGCTCCATATTTCCAAGAATGAGTCAAGAGGATCTATTCTTGGGATACCAAAAAGCTAGCAGCACTTCATCGACTAGATTATCCAATCATGTAGGCGATTGATTTATGGGTTAGTACCACATTAGAAGGATATATTATCGAGTTTGCAGCTAAGAAACACCAATATTTTTCATGTGCAGAGTTTATTTTCAAGAAATATGAAAGGGGAAGACTATTGAGAGAAATCCCCCTGTGTATTAAGGTTTTCTTGATGGAAGCAGGGATGATGACTATGTCCTCGACTGAGATGGTAGCATAAACATCCTCGCTTGGGGTAGGGAGAGGCTAGGGTAGAGTCATGGATTGAGAGAGGGGAAGTTTTCTTTGACAAATGGGGGGGAAACAACAAGAAACAGACTCAAGATACGAGCGAGCCTTGAAGAGAGCCGCCATAGTTGAGAAGTGGTGGCGTGGAAAGATTAAGAAAGTAGCAAGGTAGTCCGAGAAGTTGAGGAAAGAAGTTGGATCAGGAGAAGTAAAGCAAAGATAGATGGAAGAGTTGTGGAACACGAGAAGATAGGAAAGACTGGCCAGTCAAAGATTAAGAGAAAGAAGTCCCCAGGAGGTTGGACAAGAAGGATAAGGTGTAGACGTAAGAGAGGAAGAAGCTGGAATGAATATTGAAAAATAAAGATAATATCTAACCCCGATAACATGAGAGATCGAGAATCTGATTGAAGAGAACATTCCAGTGGAAGCAAATGAGACCCCCCATATCAAGGAAAACCGCCTTGAAGCTAGTGGAGCCAGCCCAGAATGACCCATACCCCAAGTGTCTTCTTTACAAGTGGTAAGTTTGATACTACCTTCTCATGCTAGTTTTGTTCTAGTACAATTAGTTAGTGTTGGCAACCAACAATCCTATTGATGTTTATCACAATTAAAATCACCACAAAGAGATTATATCTTTTTGTAGCTTCCACTTACTTACATTTATAAACACTTATGTTTATGAGCTTCGAGGCAATTATTGAGCTAAACTTATCTTATGAGTATTTCATTTAAATTTTTGTTTGTTTTGTTTTGAAATTCATGACTGTAAGAATGAATTTAAATAAAAACTTGGTTTGAGTAATGATTTTGTAGTTATATTTTCTACCTAAGAAATTTCACTTTGAAGGCACCCATATGTTGCTAAACTTCAAGTTTTATAAACTCATTGATCAAATCACCACAACAATTTTTATGTATTATGGGTATCATGACTTAATCAGTTCTATGGTTGATCATTTGGTTTTATTTTTGAAGTGTATGAATGCACAAAACATTGGATTAACTTTTGATATGGGTTTCATGCTCTCAACAATCATATCAACTTTCATGTTGTTGGGTATAGGTCTGATGTACCCACGAATACACCTCACCCTAATAGCCTGTGCATTAATAAAACCATTCATTATTCGAATTGGAATTCGATGGTAATAAAGGTTTTGATACTCATTATGTTTTGGTTCCCTGTATCTCTAAACTTAAGTTATCACAACATGGCAGTCTCCAAACTTCCTAGTTTTCGGGCCATTTTAGTTTGTACAAGCCTCTCTCTTCTACTCATTTATTGGAATTTGAAACCTACCTCCTATGACATATTTTTTGTCTATTTAACATTGGACATGACCCCTGTGGTTCAAATTGAGCCGCATGGTTATCAAGCTCTTCTTTCCCACGATGACACCATAAATTATTTGAAGGCTCATGGTTGGGATATCTTCCTTAGGAAATTTGAAGGTTACAATCTTGCGGTCGCAAAGGCATTTTCACAAGCATTCAATGGGTTTAGATCCAAGGTCGGGGATTTCCAATTGGAGGTCACAAAGGACTTTGTAGCCCGGGTGACAGGACTCCCACAGGAAGGTGAAAATTGGTTTTAAAATGCCAAAATGGAGGATGTTACCTGGAGCTTGTTCTTGGTATCTCGCGAGTCTACCTCCTGCCCAAAAGGTATTCCCATTAACCTCTTGAAACCCTACTAGCACGACCTCATTTTAATTTTGAAACAGTTTATCACATGTGAAGGCTAGTATGGTTTGGTCTTTTTATACCACATCTGACTACTCATGTTGTGCATAGGATTTGATTTTAACATGTCATTCTACTTGTTAATGAGCCTATATAAAATGTCAAAATGATATAAGCAGAAGAGAATGAACTCTATGTCGATTCTTTTTCATCATCAACTCATTAAAATCCTGTTTCTATCACAACTATCACAAATTGGGGGACAATTGGGAGAGTTTCCTAAGCTGAAATGGTTTTTCCCAGGCCAACCATATAGTGAACCTGCCTTTAAATGTAAATCCCAGTTTTGATATTCCTGTGACTGAAAATCGAGATTTCAATTCACCGGATGGTTGTGAAATTAATGAATCTGTGTCTATTGCTTTGAAAACCCTCATGGTTAAGAAATCACGATGTATGTTTTCACCTAGAAAATCATTGGAACAGGTAGTGGGAGAATTAAAATGAAAATATTCCCCTATGCTTGCGAATGAACCTAATCAGAACCATAATGATAAACCTATGGTAAGGAAAATTCATAAGCGTAAGAAAAATCAAAGCTCAGATTTGAATTTTATGAATAAGAGGTCTAGTCAATTGATATCTAGGAGTTTAAGGAATCGAAAATAGGATCATTTGAGCTCAATCTCTATGATCAAGGTCAATGATCACTGTTCATATCAAGAGATAAATGATTTCCTTGCTCAAGAAGATCTGGACAACTAATGTCCCAGGAATGAAACTACTACTCAAGTTGAACAGTATGACTTCATTTCTAGATTACCCCTATGTCTGAAAGGCCAAGAAGGTTTTGTTGGAATCAGTCACGACTTGACACAAGCCACATGGAAGCACAAAATACCTGTTGTTGAATACATTCCACATCGGTCTGCCATTGCACCAATACATTGTGACAGTTGCTTAGATTGGATAGAATGCCATTACAGGGACATCCTATTGTTACATGCTCAAGTAAAATGTATGGATGTTTAGAATTCTCTACTGGAATGAGAGAACCAATAGTTGAAAGAACACAAAGAAAGAGAAAATAAAATACCCAAGAGATCTAGTAATATAATCATAAAAAATACAACAAACTTCAAAGCCATCATAAATTCAGAACTATCTGATCCGTCATTTGCTAGTTTCTAATGGTAAAAATGATTTTGTTTGATTTTATTTCATTCTGTTATGAAAAATCAAAATAGGAAGATTTAATTTTGATTTCCTTTGTTAATAATAAGACTAGCTACAAAATCTATGATTTTGTAGCCAGTATGTTTCTGAATATTAGTTAGCATTGTTTTCTGAATATCAAATTTGTTTTTCTATCTACAGGAAATTGATGATTATGATGTTGATTACATGGAGAAAACATATTGGATCATACGCTCTATTATTCAATAGTTTATTTATTTTATGTAGGTAAAACTTTGATTTATTTTGACAAACCAACTCATACTGGAGTGGTTTCTAGTTTCACTATTCTTGTAATACTATCTATTTTGGGGGGATTGCACTCTATCTTGCATGATAAGAGTATGTGAATCTTAAGCTAGTTTAAATATTGGTCACTCTTAGTAGTGAAGACATCTTTGGTTGGGATACATTATGGACATATGATTTTGAAGATTGATGTGGACAAGTTGCTCATGATTTGGGTTTAGACCTATGTGATGCTTACCCCATTATGTTTTTGCCTCCATCTTATGAAATGTTATTACGTTTGATACAAATTTAGTCTGGTTATCGTATGGTATTTCATATTATTAAGTATTTTGATGATGTCTGTAATTTGTTGTTCCCTTTTACATCTGTGATCAATCTACCATTTAATTATTGTCAATTTATTCTAGATATTAAATGATGGATTACATTAATGATTTGAATTGAGTTTCCTCTCTTTATAAGTATTGATTATCATAAGATCATCATGTCTGTATACTTATCATTATGTTGTTATTTTCTTGATCCAATGCATCTTTGAGTTTGTTCTGGGAGTATTAGCATTGTTCTGTTACAGGTTTCCCTCATACGTAGAACAATCAGGAGCTTGAATTGCCCGGGAAGATAAGTTCAGTTTAGCTGATTAGTTTCAGGTTAGTTTACTTGTTATTTAGTTAAATTATTTTTTAATGAAATAAGTATAGCTTGAATTAGCTTTGACTATTTATCTATTCTTATTTCAATTATATTTGATTAGCATTCATTAGTTTTAGACTTTTAAGTCTTCAAAAGAAAACAAAAAATGTATGTTCTTTATTTATCTCTTTTATAAACAATTTCAAAAACATTTATTTCACAAATTGTCAAGTAAATATTGTACAATGTACATAAACTGTTAATAATCATATGCACATATTTTTTTTTCCATTTAAACATTTGTAATTATTAAACTTATATTTTTAGTATTATAGATTCATAGTTTAGTTTCTTTTCTTTTGTTATTTTTAGGACTTTAGTTGGCCAAATGAGCCATTAAACCTGTCGAGTCATTTCATTCCAAACGGCTTGGGTTATTTAGAAAAACCCGGTTCGGATTTGACCTTCCAGTTGACGATGTGTCACTTACGCCCGTCACCAAATGGCACTAGAAGGAGGGCCAGAATGAAATTGATGGCACGTGGAGGTTGTAAGACTCCCCCACACACTCGCACTCCTGTCGTAGCTCGTAGTCACTTTGAAACGAACATTACACTTGAAACAAAAACTACCTCAAATGATGACCCTGATATTCCCATTGAACTAGTGACACCACTCCCTCAAGGGATTGACGTTCAAGAAATTGTCTGTCAGTCACTCATAAGAACTCATAGTGCCTTATACCGTATTATACATATTGGTAGGAAACTCAATCAACCCCTTGACTTTACAAGCTTACAAGAGAAACTTCAAGGCACCGGTTTGCATGAAAACCTTTTAGGTGGTAATACTACCAATCATATGGAATCACCTATCCTTTGTGTTGGAGGATCTAGTAATCCACCGTCTCCACCTGGTTCTTCTCCATCTTCTTCAGGAGAAGAGTCTTCAGACGAAGGAAGTTCTTCATCAGAACCATCTCATCCTTTGACACCACCAACTCCCATGGAAAACCAAAATAATCCTGCCATACCCTGGCTCGATCAAGATGTCGTGGATGTACCTAGACCCCAACACCCATTACCTAAGCATCTAGAGAAATGGCTGCCCAAATTTGATCCAGATTCGAAGCAATAAGACAAGGATAACATCAAGAAATTTATGATGGCCATTAGAGTCTGAAGCATTGAAAATGAGGATGTAGTATGAAGATTATTTCCTTATACTTTTGAGGGAAATGCCTCCACATGGTATTTCTCTCAACAACCCCAGACCATCGTCTCTTGGGACAAGTTCAAAACTTGTTTTCTAGAAAAATTTGGAGATGATGAATCTCTGGAAGTCTTGGTTATGGAACTCTCTAGTTTAAAAATGAACCTTAAATAAAAAGTGAAAGACTTTAACCAAATATTTCTTACTTTAAAAAACAAAATCCCTGTAGATTTGATGCCCGCAAAAAGTTTAATTGTTGCATATTATGCTAAGGCCTTGCACAATAACATAGCCATATGGGTTAAAAGGTCCAAGAAGAAAAATTTGTTAGAAGACTTTGATAAGAAAAGCCAAACCGAGAAACATATATTAATCTTAAAAGACAATCTGAATGGTAAAGTTGAAACAACTTCATCCTCTAAGAAGAAAATAGAAATTCTCACGAGGCCTCCTTAAACAAAAAACCAAAAGAAACTTTAGAATTGGAGAGCTTGCAAAAAGATTTCCAAAAACTATCCTAGCAGGTCGTTGACTTGAAAATATCATCTACAGAGGCATCCACAAGAAAAGGGAGTTTCAAACCTCCTTTTAGGAAACCTTTTCCTCCAAATCGGCCAAACCCAACCACAGAGGGTCTAAATTTCAAAAGTTTACAGTATGCTTTGCAAACCATCTTAGAAGCACATGACAATTTTGTTTATGTTCCTCCTAAAAATTCTGATGATACAATTGAGGAAGAGGTACCAAAAGAGGAGGACTCATCTCCTGCTTTTTCCGGTCACTTGTTGGACAATATCTTCCAAGAAAATTTTGAAACTGTCCACCCCTACAACACAAGAAGCAAAACGCAAAACAAACCTCCTCCCAAAGTAAGTAAAAGTGTGTTTCCAAAATAGTCAAGGAAAAATAAAATTAAACAAATCCTAGCAGTCCCAGTTTTAGAATATGATTTAATTGAAGATCTGAAAAAATTGAGGGCTAATATTTATGTTTTTGAACTGCTAAAATTTCCTCTTAATTTGCAGAAAATGCTTCAAAGCATCGCTGAAAACAGTAAAAAGAATGATCTTAGCAGCAAAAAATCAACATAAATTAATTCAAACACAGCTAAAAATGTATGAACTAAAAAGACATCTGAACCTCAAGACAAAAGGGACTTAGAAGAAAAAATGGTAACAAATGTAAATAAAACTGTTTTAGGGACAACAATAAAAAATCAGTAGAATTTCGTTGTTTCCACATGGAAAAATGTCCCACCGTTTTTATTTACCTTTGAAGTTTTCAATAGGAATGTACATAATTGCATGGTTGACTCTGGTACATCATCAAACATGATGCCTCTATTTGTGTGACAGAAAATTGATTCAGAAGTACAACCTTCTTATCTTAAAACTATTTAGCTATCTCAAACGAATGTTAAAGTGATTGGTGAGCTTAAGAATGTGTTGATTAGATTATCATATAATCCTAAAGTTCATCAGATAATTGATATTATCGTCGTTGATATTCCTGAAGTTTATGCCTGTTTTTAAGAAGATATTGGTTAGAACAGTTGCACGGTTATTTCGCTACAGACTGGTCTCACTTGTGGTTTCCTGCAAATGGACAGCCTAACAAAATCAAGATAAACAGAGAACATTATCTTAAGCATACTGTGACATATATGAACGATACAAATGCGCCTTTCTTTACATCCACAAATTCATTTGAAATGCAGGGAATGAATAGCTTTCTTGGTAATTTCATGATCAAAATCTCTTCTATCACTGATCCATGACATCAATCTGAAGTTACAACCTATATTCAAACACCAACTCTGTTGAATATGCCAAGTACTGCTAATGACGCAAATATCTGGTCCTTATATTTTGACGGAGTTAAATCCCAAGAAGGAGTAGGTGTTGGTTGTGTACTCATTGATCCTACAGGTAATAAAACTTGTAGTGCTTGTTGGTTGGAGTTTGAATGTAATAAAAACATGATCGAGTATGAAGCGCTTCTGCAAGGGCTTAGGAAATCATTAGATATGCATGTGAAAAATTTGATTGCATTCGGTGATTCAGAAATCGTGGTCAAGTAGGTAATAAATTCCATACATTGTTTATCACCGCATCTGAAAAGATACCAAACCAAAATATGGAGTTTAATGCATAAATTTTAAACATTTAATATAAATTATATTCCTAGGATGAGTAATTCGAAAGATGATCTACTAGCCAATGTTGCTTCTAAATTGTTGTCTATTGAAGGTATTTCCCCTAATGTGTTTTCAATCGAATTTTTGTTCAGGTTGTCTATTTCGGATAACATCATGAATTGGAGAGTATTCGATGATGACCAACAGATCATCAACTTTTTGCATATGGAAGACACTTTCCAAGATGCAGTCATTGATGAAGGTACTCATGACGAGAATATCTGAAACTTCATGGTAATATCTGATCTTCGATCTCCTGAATCAACATCTGAGTTGGTAAAATCTATCCCCATATCTGTTGTGATATTAGAGAAATTTTATGACTTGCATGACAAGTTTATAGGGGTATTCAATTGCAAAACTAACAGTTCCTCTTTGATCTATGAAATTGTTAATTTAGGAACAAGAGATAATCCTGAAAATATAAATCTGGGAAAGGGATGTTCTGAGCAAGAAAGATCCGCCTTCATAAAATTATTTAAATAATTTAAAGATGTATTCGCTTGGACATACAATGAACTAAAAACTTTCGATCCAAACATCATACAACATGTAATCCCTATGAAACCCCATACTCATCCTTTTCAACAAAAATTGAGGAACATGCATCCTAAATTGGAACCTACTGTTAAAAAAGGAACTAAACAAATTACTAACTGCAAAGATAATTTTCCCAGTTAGGCACACTTGATGGCTGTCTAATCTAGTCCTTATAAGGAAGAAAAGTGGTGAAATTCGACTCTGTGTCAATTTTCAAAACTTAAACCGAGCATTTGATAAAGACAACTACCCTGTTCCTCCAATGGAGAAAATTATACAACAGGTGTCTGGTTCCGAAAGACTATCTTTGTTAGATGGATTTTCAGGATACAACCAAGTTCTTATGTCTCCTTCAGACAATGTTAAAGTCACCTTTTATACCCCATGGGGCACTTACGCCTATAGGAAAATGCCTTTTGGACTGATAAAGGTCGGTGCCACTTTCCAGAGAGAAATGGATATTTCTTTATGTGGCCTCATTAACCAGTCATTTGTGGTCTATCTTGATGATGTCACCATCTTTTAAAAAAAACAAGAAATATCACTTGTCTCACCTTAGGGATGTCTTGGAACAATGTCGCAAGTTTGACATATATCTCAACCCTAAGAAATCAGTCTTTGCCGTAGAGTAGGGTAAACTAATTAGGTTTATAGCGTCTAAGGATGGAATGATTATTGACCCCAAAAGAACCCAAGATATTTCTAAACTTCCCCCTCCTTCTTCCAAAAAGGCCATGCAATCCTTTTTGGGAAAGATTAATTTTGTCAGAAGATTTGTCCCGAGTTTCTTAGAAATGGTTAGACCATTACAAAATTTAATTAAAAAATATTTTTCATACTATTGGGGAACACAAGAAAGACAGACTTTTGATTCAATTAGAAAAAAAAAAATAGAAGCCCCTTCCTTGACGAGTCTCGATTTTTCTCAGGATTTCACTCTTTACACTTTTGCATCTGACCGATCTTATGTTGTTGTGCTTACAGAGAAAAACATTGAAAGCAATGAGATACTCATTGCCTTTATGAGCTCAACTTTTAAAGGAGGAGAAATTAATTACCCAACAGTAGATCAACAGGCATATGATGTTTTCAAAGCAGTGAAACACTTCCGGTCTTACATGTTGAAATCTAGAACCAAAGTTTTTGTTCCTTACCCCGCTATGAGACACTTGCTAGTACAAAAAGAGATGGGTGAGAAAAGGGCGAATTGGATGACTTCACTATAGGAAGATAAGCTTGAAATAACTCCTTCACAAATTGTTAGAGGTCAAGGCCTGTGTAAACTAGTGGTTGATTCAGTTGAAGAACAAGAATGTCAAATAAACACCTCAACTGCAAATCAGCATAACAAAAAATAGATCAATTGTGCACAAGCTACTCCCAATTCTTGGTATGAGAACATCATATTTTATTTAATGCATGGATCTGCTCCCCGCAATCTTGATCCCAAAAATAGAATATCACTTAGGCTTAAATATGCATCTTTCCAGTTAATCAATTATATTTTATTTTTAAAGAACTTTGATGGTGTTTTTCTATTTTGCTTAGGAAAGGACGAGTCTAAAAGAGTATTGACTGAACTTCATGCCGATGATGCTGGTGGTCACTTCGGTGGAGATAATATTGCCCACAAAGTGCTAAGGGCTGGATACTATTGGCCTACCTTGTTTAAATATTCCCACACATTGTCCCGCAAATGTGTAATCTGCCAAAAGGCTACAGGACGGGTGAAAAAAATTGCTTTCCCTTTGCAACTTGTTACTGTAGAAGCACCTTTTTAGCAATGGGGCCTAGACATCATAGGACCAATCAATCCCTCCTCTTCACAACAACACAATTATATCCTGACAGAAACATACTATTTCACAAGATGGTCTGAATATGTACCTTTAAAAGTGGTCAACACCAATCAGGTAGTGTCTTTTCTGAACTCCCATATCATCACTCGATTCGGCGTTCCTGAATGTCTTGTTTTTTGTAATACATTTTATTTATCCTCCCTTGATATGAATGTTTTCTCTCTAGAAAAAGGGATCAAACTGAAGTATTTTTCCATCTACTACCCTCAAGGGAATGGTCTAGTAGAATCGATAAATAAAAATTTCATCAAGATTATTAAAAGGACAGTTTCAAAAAAACACAAGAATTGCAACAATGCATTGTAGAGTGCACATTGGGCTGATAGCGTAACTTGATAATTCCCCTTCATTCCTCATCTATGGAAGAGAATCCATGATTCCCCCACATGTCTTACTTCCTTCTCTGCAACTATCACAGAAATTTCAAGAAGAAGAGTTCCCTCCTCTATAAACCGAATAAATTCTTTGTTAAAACTAGAGGAGGTGAGAACACAAGCAAACCAAAAATTGGATCAGCACCAGCAAATTGTAAAAAGATGGTTTGATTCAAATTCGTCTTCTGATATGAATTTTGATGTCGAGGATTTGGTTCTCAAGTGGGACAAATCCCACGAGGGTAAGGAGGAACATACCAAGTTCCAAAACCTGTGGTTNTTGTGTCCCAACTCTTTCTGTTTGCATAATTTGGAGGGACAACTAGACACTTTCCAAGTGAATGGCCAGGCTCTCAAGAGGTATTTTACTTGATGATTTCCAACCCACCCTCTTGTAAATATTTTTAATTTTCTTTTCCATTTTGATTTTGGTTGTTTTCATTTTGCTTGATTTTAATTTGTCTTCTAAATAATTATGTCTGAGTCACCATTTCATTTTTGGAAGGGAATCAAAATTCTCATTCATTAGCAACGATTGATAACTTTCCAAGTATTTGAGCAGTAAGTGCTAAAACTCAGATCAACAAAAGTAATTTTCTGTTCAAATCAGTGTTTCTGGTTTCTCACTGAAATTACAAGAAGACGTGATTATCCTTCACAAACTTCTAATGATGTCCCTGTTTTAAGGAAAACAACTCAAATGTACCTTCCTATCCTCGATATGGTTTCTTAACAGAAATCTACATGTCCAAATCGTGATGAAGGTCATCAAAACAGAAGAATAATTTGTAAATGATCAAAATTTTCATTCCAAACTATGAGATTTTCAGTATCACCCCACCCTCCTGAATATCATGAAGTTCTGGAAATTAAAAACAAATTATAGAGGGTTGAAAGCACTGTAATGTGTGGGATTTTTTTGTAAGCCTATCGAGACACTGAACAGGTCTGCTGGTAGTGAGTAAATGCACACATGATACCAAGGTAACTTCGTCACGGTACTGAATAGGCATGTTGGCAGCGAAGCAATGACAGGTTTAGGAATATCCTCAGGTATTTATTTTAATTTGATCAAGTGTGAAGATGTTATTTATCATGAATGGATGACTCTTGGACTGGATGAAGGTACTAGAGTGGGTTAAATGACATCCCTGTCGAGGCTATGTATTCCTGCTGGAAGCAATGACCCTGTCAACAGTATTGAATTCAATTGCATAAACATCGCTATACCCGTAATCTAAATTAGATACCAAATTACATTATTTTGAACAAAAATACATCTGATGCTAAACTGCATTATTTTCTGAGTTATGATCGGAATGCTTGACCTGTTGTTAACTGTTTCTATAAATTTATTTCATTTCAGCCTCTGACATAAATTTTCTGGTGATGTAGAGATAACTGCTTCGCCCAGTATGTCGCCATTGTTGGCAGCCAACAATCCTGTTGATTTTTATCACAATTAAAATCACCACAAAGATATTATATATTTTTGTAGCTGCCACCTCCTTACATTTATAAACACTTATGTTTTTGAGCTTTGAGGCGATTATTAAGCTAAACTTATCTTATGAGTGTTTCATTTAAATTTTTGTTTGTTTTGTTTTGAAATTCATGACTGTAAGCATGAATTTAAATAAAAACTTGGTTTGAGTAATGATTCTATAGTTATATTTTCTACCTAAGAAATTTCACTTTGAAGGCACCCATATGTTGCTAAACCTCAAGTCTCATAAACTCATTAATCAGATCACCACCACAATTTTTATGTATTATGGGTATCATGACTTAATCAGTTCTATGGTTGATCCTTTGGTTTTATTTTTGAAGTGCATGAATGCGCAAAACATTGGATTAACTTTCGATATGGGTTTCATGCTCTCAACAATCATATCAACTTTCATGTTGCTAGGTATAGGTATGATGTACCCACAACTACACCTCACCCTGTTATCCTATGCATTAATGAAACCATTCCTTATTCGAATTGGCATTCGATGGTAATCAAGGGTTTGATAATCATTATGTGTAATGGCTCTTAGATCTGCGTGCCCTTTGGTTCCCTGTATCTCTAAAATTAAGTTATCTCAACATGGAAGTCTCCAAACTTTCAAGTTTTTGGGCCATTTTAGTTTGCATAGACCTCTCTCTGCTACTCATTTATTGGAAGCTAAAACCTACCTCTTGTGATATATTTTTTGTCTATCACACAGTGGCCATGGCCCCTGTGGTTCAAATCAAGCCGAATGGTTTTCAAGCTCTTGTTGCCCACGATGACGCCATAGATGATTTGAAGGCTCACGGTTGGGATATCTTCCTCAAGAAATTAGAAGGTTACAATCTTGCAGTCGCATGGAACTTTGCATAGACATTCGATGGTTTTATATGCAAGGTTGGGGATGTCCAATTGGAGGTCATTGAGGACTTTGTAGCCGAGGCGACAAGACTCCCAAAGGAAGGTGAAAAGTGGTTTAAAAATTCCAAAATGGAGGATGTTCCATGGAGCTTGTTCATGGTCTCTCGCGATTCTACCTGTTGCCCGAAAGGTATTCCCATTAACCTCATGAAACCCCACTAGCACGCCCTGATTTTAATTTTGAAACAGTTTATCACATGTGAAGGTTGGTATGGTTTGGTCTTTTTATACCACATTTGACTGCTCATGTTATTCATAGGGTTTGATTTGAACATGTTTTTCTACTCATTAATGAGCCTATATAAAATGTCAAAATGCTATAAGAAAAAGATCATGAACTCTCTGTCGAGTCTTTTTCATCACGGGCTCATTAAAATCATGTTGCTATCACACCTATCACAAATAGGGGACAATTGGGAGAGTTTCCTGAGCCGAAATGGTTTTTCCTAGGCCAACCATATAGTGAACCTACCTTTAAATGTAAATCCCATCTTTGATAGTCTCGTGACCGAAAGTCAGGATTTCAATTCACCCGATGGTTGTGAAATTAATGAATTTGTTTCTATTTCTTTAAAAACCCTCGTGGTTAAGAAATCACGATGCATGTTTTCACCCAAAAAATCGTTGGAATAGGTAGTGGGAGAATTAAAATGAAAATATTCCCCTGTTCTTGTGAATGAACCTAATCAGAACCATAATGATAAACCTACTGTGAGGAAAATTTGTAAGGGTAAGAAAAAGAAAAGCTCAGATTTGAATTTTATAAATAAGAGGTCTAGTCGATTGATATCTAGGAGTTTAAGTAATCGAAAAAAAGATCATTTGAGCTCGATATATACAATCGGGGTGAATGATCATTGTTCATATCAAGAGATAAATGATTTCCTTGCTTAGGAATATCCAGAAAACCAATGTCTCGGGAATGAAACTACTGCTCAAGTTGAACAGTATGACTTCATGTCTAGATTACCCCCATGTCTGAAAGTCCAAGAAGGTTTTGTTGGCATTTTTCATGACTTGAAACAAGCCACAGTGAAGCACAAAATACCCGTTGCTGATTACATTCCACATCGGTCTGCCATTGCACCAGTACATTGTGACAGTTACTTAGATTGGATAGAACGTTATTACAGGGACATCTCATTGTTACAATCTCAAGTAAAACATCTAGATGCTCAGAATTATCTACTGGAATGAGAGAACCAAGAGTTAAAATCACACACAGAAAGGGAAAATAAAATACCCAAGAGATTCGGTAATATAATCATAAAAAATACAACGAACTTCAAAGCCACCATAAATTCATAACTGTCTGATCCTTCATTTGCTAGTTTCGAATGGTAAAAATGATTTTGTTTGATTTTATTTCATTCTATTATGAAAAATGAAAATAGGAAGATTTAATTTTGATTTCCTTTGTTAATAATAAGACTATCTATAGAATCTATGATTTTGTATCCAGTCTGTTTCTCAATATTAGTTAGCATTATTTTCTGAATATCAAATTTGTTTTGCTATCTATAGGAAATTGATGATTATGATGTTTATTACATGGAGAAAACATCTTGGATCATACACTCTATTATTCAGTAGTTTCTTTCTTTTATATTGATAAAACTTTGATTTATTTTGACAAACCAACTCATACAAGAGTGCTTTCTAGTTTCACTATTTTTGTAATACTATGTATTTTTTTGGGATTGCACTCTATCTTGCATGATAAGAGTGTGTGAATCCTAATCTAGTTTAAATATTGGTCACTCTTAGTAGTGAAGACATATTTGGTTGGGATACATTATGGAGATATGATTTTGAAGCCTGATGTGGAGAAGTTGCTCACCATTTGGCTTTAGGCCTGTGTGATGCTTACCCCATTATGTTTTTGCCTCCATCTTATGAAATTTTATTACGTTTGATACAAATTTAGTCTAGTTATCGTATGGTATTTCATATTATTAAGTATTTTGATGATGTCTGTAATTTGTTGCTCCATTTTACATCTGTGATCGATCTTCCATTTAATTATTGTCAATTTATTCTAGATATTAAATGATGGACTACATTACTGCTTTGAATTGAGTTTCCTCTCTTTATAAGTATTGATTATCATAAGGTCATCATATATGTATATTTATCATTATGTTGTTATATTCTTGTTCCAATTCATCTTTGAGTTTTTTCTAGAAGTATTAGCACCTTTTTGTTACAGGTTTCCCTCATACGTAGAACAATTAGGAGCTTGAATTGCACAGGAAGATAAATTCAATTTAGTTTATTAGTTGCAGGTTAGTTTACTTGTTATTTAGTTAAATTATTTGTTAATGAAATAAGAACAACTTGAATTAGCTTTGACTGTTTATCTATTCTTATTTCAATTATATTTGATTAGCATTCATTAGTTTTAGACTTTTAAGTATTCAAAAGAAAACAAAAAATGTATGTGCTTTCTTTATCTCTTTTATAAACAATTTCAAAAACATTTGTTTGGAAAGATGTCAAGTAAATCTTATAAGTTTTACATAAACTATTTATATTCATATGCACATATTGTTTTTCCATTTGAAAATTTGTAATTATTAAACTTATATTATTAGTATTATAGCTTTATAGATTAGTTTATTTTCTTTTGTTATTTTTAGGACTTTAGTTGGCCAATGGAGCCATTAAACCCGTTGGGTCATTTCATTCCAAACGACTTGGGTTATTTATACAAACCCGGTCCGGATTTGACCTTCCAGTTGAAAGTGTGTCACTTACACCCGTCAACAATTATTCAGTAAAAAACAGGAAGTGTGAGTACATGGATGATATTGGGATCCCCTGGTAGATCACAAGCAGAACTGTTAGGGTTTATATTGATAAGAACAACAAGATCAACAATGGATGGCCATGCAGGATGTTCAATTGCCCAATACCCATAATTTTGGGGTAAGGGAGATGAATATATTGATCATCATTGGTTCTTGTGTGAAGCAATCTGGAGATCCAGAGGGACCTCGGATGAGAATAAGTTGGTCGAGTTACAAACTACCTTGAGAGGTCACACTCTCAAGTGGTACATGAAGATCATTGAGTCAGGAGTTCCAGGAATGCAAGGTCAAGCGTTCACTCTTGGCCAGGTATGGACAAGGATCATAGCAGAGTTCAAACTACCTCAATCAGAACAACAGGCTCTGTCTGAGTTGCGTGAGATCCAAGAACGGGAAGGTGAATCAGCCTGGGAATATAGCTAGAAGTTTAAAGATGTTATAGGGAGGTTGGCACATCCAATCCATGAGGAACATCAAAGGGAATGGTACATTCAGGGATTGTTGCCTTTGACTCGGATTCCGCTAACGCAACAACATATAGCCACTTTAACAGATGCCTTGGAACAATAGATGAAGATTGAAGCCATGGAGGGATACCCTGGGAGCCTAAGAGTGACTAGACCCCCAACATATGTGAATCTGGCACAACTACAAGGGAAAATATAAGAACTTACAGAAAATATTCAAGAGCCGACGATACCTAGACCAGGATGACCATAGGACAGTTGGTGAATGAATGTACATGAATAAGGGGAATGGGACCTCCTCAGAATCCGATGGAGCCCCCACCAAGACCCACGGGAGGAGTTTCACAAGTTTCTATGAACTTACCATTCCATAACCCCACCCCGTATCATGATTTTGTAGGAGGCCAAGTAGCTCCAACAACTGAGTATTGTGAAATCTGTCAAATCCATGGGAATGGCCCAAGACAGTGCCCCATTATGAAAAAAAAATTGACAGTAACAAATACAGTACACTGTGAGTTCTATGCATCTACCACACATACTACCAATCAATGTAGATGGTTGTATGCACTTGCACATAGGTTAGATCGAACAACATTCAGAGTGAATGAAAACCCTTAGGGACTAGGAAGAGGTCGAGGAGGTGGAGCTGGAGGAGACTTCAGAGGAGGAAGAACTAGGGGAAGAGGGCCAAGTAGATGTTATAACTCTGATGAGGAAGGTCACATGGCTAGAGACTGTCCTCATCCAAGGCAGCCATGGTTATCTCACTACAGAACCAACAGGCACAAAACCGAAGACTGCCCAGAATTAATTGCAAAATGGGAAGATAGGGTACAACAACAAGGAAATAACATCAACAATTTAGATATCAAGAGAGTTATGAAGGGACAATTTACCAACCTTAATATCATTACTCGAGGAGGAGTCAAGATAGGAGCTGATGCTAATACTCTACCTCAAATCCAAAAAGAAACACCTAAAGAAGACAGGTACAACCCTCTAAAACAAAAGTTGTTCTTTCAAGATTCCATAGAAGTATTTCAGAATATTCCCAAACCTGAGATGCGAGAGAAACCCCCACAACCTATTGTTTATCCTAAGATGGTGCAAGTCCCTGCACCCAAAAACCCTGTATTCATATTGAGATGACCTGAGCAACCTCAAAATGTAGTTGACCTTTGGTTTCAATTATTCTGTGATATTCTAGGGAATGATAAACTAACAAAAAAGTTGTGAAATGCGCTATACATAGTTTTAGGGAATGAAGAAACCATAGAAGAAAGAATAAGGGCTAATCTTCCTGAGAAGAGTACTCAAAGAGTGCAGAGAATAAAAGTACGAAATGGAAAAGAATTTAGAATAGTATCCCAGTTAGATGAATTTGAGATTAAGGATGTCATATTGGATCTAGGATCTGATGTGAACATTCTCCCTAAGAAGACCTGGGAAGCCTTAGGAAAACCTAGTCTGTCATATTCCCCATTTCAGTTAAGAATGGAAAAGTAATATTGTATCTTTTCCATAGGAAGACTGGAGAATCTGGAAATAGATGTTGTAGTAGTAAAGACAATGGGTTACTTTGAAATCATTGAGATCATGAGAAATAAGGACCCTTACCCTGCACTACTTGGCATTGATTGGGCCTATGAAAACTATGTAGTAAACAACTTAAAGAAATGCACCATATCTTTTGAGGTTGATGGAATCAAGGTACTTCAACCTTTGGATCCATATGTAGGACCCGGGTATATAGAGCCAACAGACAACAATATGGAGGGAGAATACTTGGACCAGTTGTACACCATAACAGTAGGAACAAAAGATGATTATATAAATCTTATTGTTGATGGATCAGTAAGTTGGAGAAGCATACAGTCAACAGACAAAGATTCAAAATTGGATTTTGACAGTTGGCAACAAGGTTCATATGAAATATTCTCAAAAGGATGCACAACTGTTAGAGTAACTATATGGGTTGACACCGAAGTTAGAGAACACCCAGTATACGTTGGCACCTCAGAACTAGATATCTTTTCTCTCAACATGGAAGAAAAAGTAGTAGAAGATCAAAGAATCTCAGTACTAGATGTAGCTTTTCAAGACACCCCTGCCAAATGGTGGGCTAATCATAAAGGCTTCCTCAGAAATTGGGACGATGTGAAGCAAGCTCTAAAGTATAGGTTCTAGAATAAGGAGCAACTCGAATCAGATATGGAGACGGATCTCCAAGTTGTGCAACTGTTCAATGGAGAATCAGATCCTAGAGTGCAGACTGAACAGTGCATGACACAGTGGCAAGTTGCGGGAATACCCTCTCGCTTATGGGTTCAATTATTTCCCCACTCTCTAGTTCCAATCCCAAAATATTGGTTCATACATGAGGAAACCAGAAGACGGACCAACGACTGGCAAACACTGACAACTCATTTTTTCAAGGACTTATCATTTACATGTAAGTACCCTGAGCTTGAAGTAGTCCTGCAAAAGTTTAAAGAATTTATTTTTACAGATAATGGGAATCAGAAATCAAACATAGTGACATGTGTCAAACATAGCCAATAACTTTAGACTAACCTTCACCTACCCTCAACTGAGAAACCTATAGAATGTTATCAGATTAGTAGGGATTCATAAATCCTAGATGAATTAGAGTAATTGAGAAACCTAGCCATCAAAGAGACAGAGGAAAACAAAGAAATACAGAACACCATACCGAGCCAGACTGATAGCTCCTACAATCACCCATTAAAATTGTGAAAAAGAAATATAGGGGTCATAGAGTAGCCCAAGATAGATATGGTGGGAGACTACTAGGATGAGCAAACTAGTCAAGAAATAAAAAGTTTGCTGCGGGAATATGAGGATTTGTTCCCAAAGACTTTTTCAGAGTTAAAGGGAATCAAAGGAGTTATGGGAGAAATAAAAATTGAATTGAAACTAGGATCCAAGCCTGTGAGACATATACCATACAGTCTTAACCCTAGAGTAAAAGAGAAGGTTAAGAAGGAGATAGATAAGATGTTGGAAGAAAGACTCATTTTTGTGGTATAAGAAGCATAATGGGTTAGCCCAATAGTTATTCAAAAAAAGAAAGGCACAAAGGATATTAGAGTCTGTGTAGACTATAGAATCCTTAACTCTGCCTAGGTGCATGAACCTTTCCCAACACCTTTTATTGATGAGGTTCTAGAACAGGTTGTGGGGAAGGAAGTATAATCATTCACAAATTTATTCTCAGGGTATTACCAAGTTAGGATTTTCGAAGAGGACAAAAATAAGACCACATTCATAATAGAATGGGGATATTTCACATACAATGTGATGCCATTTGGCTTAAAGAACCTCCCTGCAATTTTCAACAGGATTGTAATATAATCTTTTAGAGAGTTCATTCACAAGTTTGTAGAAGTCTATATGGATGATTAGACGATATATAGCCTGCTCAAGGAACATGTAGCACTGCTACAGCTAATTTTTGACAGATGTAGAGAATTGCAGATCTCATTGAATCTCAAAAAGTGTATTTTTTGTGTACCACATGGGAATTTTTTGGGCCACATAGTCTGTCAAGAAGGAGTATTGGTAGACCCAGCCAAAGTTGTGTTCATTTTGAATATGACACCACCTACGAGTGCTAAACAGTTGGGCTCCATGCTGGGACACACAGGTTACTATTGCAGGTTCATTTGAATATATGCCAACATTACTGCACCTATGGAAAACCTATTGAAAAAGGCTGAAACGTTCCAATGGACTCCAGAATGTGATAAAGAATTTGAAACACTCAAGGAGAAGCTCAGCACAACACCGATTCTAATATTTTGAAACTGTGAGAATGAATTCCACGTCCATGTAGATGCTTCAGGAATTGCCTTAGGAGCTATCTTAACGCAACCTGGAGATGGG
This sequence comes from Picea mariana, assembly GCA_032191745.1. Taxonomy (NCBI): domain Eukaryota; kingdom Viridiplantae; phylum Streptophyta; class Pinopsida; order Pinales; family Pinaceae; genus Picea; species Picea mariana. Next base: position 34,885 of record JASDQU010107207.1, on the reverse strand, counting down.
GACTAGATATTATATAAACTGGGACTAGATAATATCCTCAGAATATGTGTCTTGGATCATCAAAGACATGATATACTCTGGGAATTCCACAGTGGAGTTGTGGGAGGTCCTGTAGAAGTAAAGGCCATTGAAAAAAAAGTTCTACAAGCTGGACTTTGGTGGGAAACACTCTTCAAGGATGAAAAGGTATACGCTAGATCATGTGATGTTTGTCAACGAGTGGGTAAGTCTTCACGAAGAGATGAATTACCCTTGCAACCAATTTGATCTCTACAAGCATTTGAGAAATGGGTAGTTGACTTCATTGGACCAATCAACCCCACAACCAAGCAGTCAAAGGCTAGGTACATCATCAATGCAACTAACTACCTTACATGTTGGTATGAAGCAATAGTTGTTCAGGATAGTTTGACCAATACTGCTGCCAGGTTCATCTTTGATAATATTATCACTCGTTTTTGATGCCCTAGTATCCTAACCAGTGATCAAGGAGCTCATTTTATTAGTAGCACAATAGAAAAGATTACAGCAAAGTTCCTGATCCAACATCACAAAAGAAACCCCTACCACCCGCAGGCCAATGGAATAGTAGAAGCATTCAACAAGATTCTGGAAAGAGGATTGACAAATGTCTGTTGAAAAAATCAGGAAGATTGGGATGACAAAGTCCCAACAGTACAATGGGATTACAGGAAAACCACAAAGAAACTCCATAGGTACACACTGTTCCAACTAGTTTATGGGAAAGAGGTAGTGGTGCCTGCAAAATTCATCACTTCAAGTCTGTATATTGCACATCTCACACATATGTCAGAGGAGGATTCAGTTTCCCAGAGAGTTATGGACTTACAAGAACTCGAGGAGACCAAATTTCTAGCAGACTTCCATTAGTCAGTTGAAAAAGAAAGACAAAAAACTTGGCATGACAGGCACATTAAGACCAAGGTATTTAAACAAGGAGACAAGGTTCTACTCTATGATAGTCGGTACCAGAAGCATCCTATCAAGTTGTGCATGTATTGGTTGGGACCATTTATAATTGTGGAGATCCAACCCTCAGGATCAGTCAGACTCACACAATTGGATGGTATGATTTGGCTAGGATGGGTGAATGACGCTCTCCTGAAGCCCTATATATCTCTAAACTGAGAAAAAAGGGATTGTTTCTCTAGTCTGAATGAGCATGTATAATAGTTAGATTTGATTTTTCTAAAATTTTTGTAAATTTAGTTAATAAAGTCGATGTGCACATTGTTGCACTAAGACACATAGTTAATTTTTTTTTTAAGTGTTATTTGATACAAAACTAATGACTCGGCAGCGCAAGATCCAAAGCATAAGAGAATCCATTAATGACATTCATTAATATGATGGGGACCCCCTTTGTGGTCAGAGGGAGAATGAATCTGAATACGATTTGATTCCATGTGCCACACAGACCCAGTCTAGTCACATCCTTTATTTCCATGAAGGTACCCCATATGAATTCAGTTAAGACATAAATCCGCAATACACAAACATGCTATCGAAGGCTGCACTGATATTCCCACCCATCAAATGGAAAGGTCTGAAACCGGCCACGTCCCTATCCCACTCATGCAGGTAATTTCCATAATCACTCAATAGGATTTACCCCGTTAAATCATCCCGTCAGAAAAATCAGATCCAGTTGTGTCCATACGATCATGATGAACAACAATTATTGCTAAAATTTCTTGCTAAGCCAAGTATAAGGCTCTGAGAACTCGCCTGAGAATGAATCATTTTCAAAGAACATATCCATTTTTGAATTCGGCAGAGTGAAGCAGCCTGTACAACTGTGAAACTCGTAGTCGTGACCCTAGTCCTTATCTTTCCACAGAAGTTGTGATAAATCAAAATCCACAGTGTTGAGAGCCACAACAATATGAAGAACCATTTCTAAAGATGCATTACCAGATGAGCCCTGTGACCCCCGAGTCGAGGTTGTGGGAGATCTCAAAGGGAAGGTGGAGCATGTTAAGCTCCTCAATCTTGACCTAACAGAGCCATTTTTGTTCCCCCAGATGAACATAGATCTCTTTTGGGAGATGGCTCCAAACGCGTTAGGAGGCATGCAATTCGTGCCAAAACCAGAATTTGTCAACTTATTCAATTTGACCATCATGAACCTTAGAGATGTACCATTATTCAGTACCACTGGTGACGTTGTGCAGTGCACAAAATTTATGATAAGTAGGGTGCATGACAAAAGTATCCAGTTGGATAAGCAGTATCCAATCCATGCTGAAGACATCCATCATATTACTAAACTATCCTTCGAAGGAGAAGATGTTTCTAAAGGATTCTAGGGTCCTAGTAAGCATGACAAAAAGAAAGGAGAGGTCAACTTGTATGAAAAATTCAACACAAAGAGGGGGGGACACACATCATTAATCGACCCCATATTACTAGAGATAGTCTGGATTGGCTGTTACATCATAGCCAACAAGGTTATGAGACCATACTACAAGGGAGAATGCACACTAGATGCAATATCAGTAGCAGACTTTTGGGGCAATGACGTTTTGTTCAATTGGTGTAGTTACTTGCTAGAGGAACTACTAGTGGCATGTGAGGAAGCGCAGGAGAAGGGATGAACCTTCACCTACAGATATATGTTGCTGGAATTTTCAATGTTCAAGTGGAAGCCACCTATGGGAAGGGTGTCGGTGCTACCATACAAGGGGCACATGGTGAAGATGTTCGAGCCCTAGTAGTCCAAGTCGAATTCAGAGAATGCAACCTTCAACACCGCAACATTTTCTAAGTGGTACAATGGCCTGATAGATGCAACACAGAGGTTGCATATTCTATAGGAGCTCCTCAACTGCAATACGATAAACATTTCCTTCAACATAACCAACACCATATGTTTGTATGGCCAAGACATGTTAGCAGGGAATATTTCCATACAAAGATGTTGTCGTTCTATCTAGACGAGGAGGCCTTTGACAAAGAAGTAATGTCATGGATAGGAGTCAAACACAACCCGTGAAAGTCAGGGATGCACTATATTCTACCTGCGAAGATGTTGAAGAAGAAATACAAAGAAGCAGGGGCAGGATCGAGATGAGGCCCAAATCCATAGAAGCAAGAGGCTTTAGCACAATCAGACTTTGAGGAGGAAGACGAGACACAACCATTGGAGCATAAGAAAATAACGTTATCGTTCCTCCATCGGATGCCAGATAATGTTGTGTTGTCAGGTGAGGATGTCAACCAGATCCCTAGTGTTGTGTTCATTAACGAACCAATGGTGAAGAAGCACATAACCAAGGTTTCACCAAATAAACCTCTGAACCCCCAACCCATTTCATCAGTCGTCCCCCACACCCGCTCAACAGCCAAAGCAAGCCCCATCATCCACATTAAGTAAAACCCTAAGCCTGAAACATTTCCATCCACAATCATCACTGAGCACCCTCCGTAATCACCACAACCACAGTCGCCAACCCTAGAAACCACCAATCCACCCTAGACCACAAACCCAAAGCCGATGCAGCTCGATTAACTAGAGCAAGAAAAGAGAGAACTCCCTGAAATAACCGAAGAGTTGCCTAAGACGAGACCAGAAGTTTCTGGTCCAAACCCCAAAGTGCCAGAGAAGAGAATGAAGCTGACTCGTCTAAACCCAGACATTCAGGAACAACAGACTGAGCCTTCAACACAAGAAAAAGACACCCAAACTATGGAGGAGCTGCAAGCCCAAAGCAACCAAAAAATCCCCTCACTGTCCAAGGGAGAGGGTGCCCAAGATAGAACAATGCAAGAAGCAGATGCAAAAAAGAGTAGGAGATACCAGAGGCTCATAAGGAACTAGAATGAACAACCGGGTAGAGTGTGACATCCACATGCAAACAGATGGAGTGGGTTCTCCAGAACCATCAACAATGTGCAAAACTGATGCAACTATGCATAGCCAGAACAGAGGTTCTAACTCTCTTTCCCTCAGCGCTAAGGTTGAGGATCGTGCTAGGACCATCAATAGAGGAGGAGGTAGATACCCTCTCATAACATTCAATGGCTAGTGGACTTCCACTGTAGACAGGATCACTGAGAGACACATCCCCTTCATTCGATGACCTGGTACAGTGGCAAGCGATGCACTTATTTGGACTGATCAACTGGAGAAAAGGATCCA
>JASDQU010107205.1:168833-182178 GCA_032191745.1 Picea mariana | reverse complement strand
TTGCAAAATTACTACACATTTTTATATGTTAAGAATTTGGGCATTTCGACATTGCATTATTATTCAAGTAATTATTGCACCCTTATTTGAGACCTATCCCATTGGATTACTCTTTTCAAACTGATCATTGTGACACCTATCATTTTAATCTTTTTTTATTCCTATGGATCCATACCCTTCATGACACCCTTAATTCCCACTTATCCCATTAGTTTCCTCTCGTTTCCCTGATCGTAGTGGTATATAGCACTTATCTTCCTTTTGTCCATGAACACACCCCTCATCTCCTAATGAGCCCCACTCAGCAAGACAAAACCAATCAGAAACTAAATAATGACATTATTGTCATTCATGCCAAAATGGACCACATACAGAACCAACTCACTAGCCAAATAACATAACTCAAATCCTCTTTCCAACAATTCAACTCCCATGGTCCTTCCTCCCCTGACCCAAACCCCCAAGTCAAAGGTGTTGACTCTTCCAATCCTATGAAATTTCATTCCAATTGTGACCCTCGTTTTCCTAGGGTTGAGGTGAAAAAATTTGATGGCTCGAATTAAGCCGCCTGGGTCACTCAGATGGAAAACTATTTTACCCTGCATGGCATCACTGATGAATTGACCAAGCTTCGTTACAACGTTCTCTATTTGGATCCATAATGATGGAAATGGTGGAAATGGCATAGAAATGCACGCCAAGGGTATGTTTCTTGGACACAACTTTTTTTTGAGCTGTATGAACACTTTGACACAGACATCGACCATTTATTTGTTTTACCAAGTTGAAACAATCAGGAATAGTGGAATATTTTATCGTTTCCTTTGAGCACTTGGCATTTCGAATAGAGGGTATGATTGATTCCTTCTTCGTGGAATTATTTATCAATGGCCTCAAGGATGAAATCCAAGCCTAGGTTCTCATGGCTCACCCCCTGACTTGGTTGTAAGCAACTAAACGTGCCAAGGAAGCACAACATATCATCTATTCCAATAACAAAAAATATGCTTTTATTCCCCACCCTCATCCTCCCAATATCACCCCTCCGACCACTCCTCTCAAGGTCAAAAAATTAATACAAACATAAATGGATGAACTCCAACTCAAGGGCCTTTGCTATAATTGTGATGAGAAATACTTTCTGGGGCACAAGTGTAAAGAACAAAAAAAATTTATGCCCATTTTGGAGGATGTTTCTAATGAATATGTTGAGGTTTCACCTGAGGAAATGATACCTTGAGAAGATGATCTTAGGTTTCCCTCTGATCCTCCCAAAGTTGACCCACTGATCTCGTTTCATGCTCTCACTGGCTTTTATGCTCCTCAAACCCTCAAATTGATTGGTTACATTAAGCACAAGAAAGTCATCATCTTAGTTGACAGTGACAACACTCATATTTTCATTCATCGTTTCCTTTCCCAAGAAATCAATATCTATATCTATGTTGTCAAAAAATTTCAAATCATGATTTCCAATGGTGGTTCCATGAAATGTGGGGGGCATTGTGAAAATGTGTGCCTACAAATTGGTCATTATAACTTGAAATCTCATGTGTTTTTTATTGACATGGGTGGTTGTGACATTGTTCTTGGTGTTGAATGGCTACGCACTCTTGCCCCCATCACCATGGATTTTAAGGAATTAACCATGTAATTCCAACAGGAAGGCCAACAATATAAATTCCAAGGCATTATAGTAGTCTCTTTGGAGATCATCAGTTCACATCATATGGAAAAGTTACTCAGAAAAGGTCATTCTGGCATCATTTCCCAACTCCATTCCATTCAATCAATTGATAATCCCTCAGTGCACCCCGACCTTCAATATATCCTTTCCCAACATCACTCTATTTTCCAAACTCCCCAGGGCCTTCCCCCCTCCTACGGTGACCATGATCATTCTATTCCTTTAATCCCGGGCAATCTTCCTCCAAATGTGCACCATTATGATCACCCCTTTGCTCAAAAAAATTAAATTGAGAAAATTGTCTAAGAATTGTTAGAAGCAGGTTTTATTAGTCCCAGTACTATCCCTTATTCTTCCCCTGTTGTCATGGTCCTCAAGAAGGAAGGAACTTGGCGCATGTGTCCTGATTTTCATGCCCTCAACAAACTTACCATCAAGGACAATTCCCCTTTCCTATCATAGATGACCTTCTAGATGAACTCAATGGGGCTCAATACTTTACCAAACTTGACCTTCGTTCTGGCTACCACCAAATATGTATGAAAGAAGACGACATTCCCAATATTTCATTCCACACTCACGAGGGCCACCATTAGTTCTTGGTCATTCCCTTTGGTCTCTATAATTCCCCCTCCACTTTTCAAAGTCCCGTGAATCATGTTTTTCATCATTTCCTCCGTCACTTTGTATTATTCTTCTTTGATGATATTCTCATCTATAGTAAAACATTATCTATCTCCTCTCCGAGCACAAACTTTTCCTCAAATAGTCTAAATGTGCTTTTGGTTTCTCTGAAGTTGAGTACATGGGTCATATTGTTGGCAAGGATGTTGTAAGGGTGGATCCTAAGAAAATTGCATGCATAATTGGCCTCACCCTAAAACTCTTAAAAGTATGTGTGGTTTCTTGGGTTTAACGAGACATTGCCGCAATTTTTTTTTCAAAATTATGGAGAAAAATGTGGCTCCTCTAACATCCCTCCTTAAAAATAATGCTTTCAGTTGGACTCCAACCACTGACCAATCCTTCCAAGCCTTAAAAGAATCTATGTGAACTACTATTGTATTGGCCCTACTTGATTTCACCAAGACCTTTGTTATGGAATGTGATGCATTAGGGAGGGGAATCAAGGAAGTCCTTATGCAAGATGGATGACCTTTGGATTTAACCAACAAATAGTTGTTGGAACGACATTTGGTCCAATCGATCTATGAAAAGGAAATGTTGGCTATTCTGCATGCAGTGGATCTCTAGTGCCCTTATCTATTAAGTCAACACTTCCAAAATAAAACAGATCATCAAAGCCTCAAGTTCTTCCTGGAACAAAGAATTTCCTCCCTGGAGCCAAAAAAATGGGTGACCAAGTTATTTGGATATGATTATGAGATTATTTAAAATAAGGGTAAATAAAATGTGGTGGCTGACGCTCTTTCCAAGAAATATTAAGAAGAAGGGTCCCTCTTTTCCCTCTCATTCATTTTCGTCTAATCGCTTCGGGTTGTCCAACAGGAATGGTTGCAAGACCCCAAAATTTCCATCCTAATCCAAAAAATGCAACATCATCCCCAAGCTGCTCCAAGGTTCTCTTCGCACAATGAATAATTTTGCTATAAAGGTTGCCTATATTTAAGCAAACAATTGGCCCTTAAATCCATGGTGTTCTCTGAGTTTCATGCTTCACCTACTGCCGACCATTCAGGTTTTACCAAAAATTATGAATAGGTCAAACGTTCTTTCTTTTGGGACGGTATGAAACATGCCATCCACACCTTTGTGGCCAAATGTGATACATGTTAGCGCAGTAAGGGTGAGACTGTCAAATCTCATGGTACACTTCAACCACTTCCACTTCCACCTACTATTTAGATGGATATTTCTATGGATTTCATTTTTGGCTTACCCAAATTAGGCAATAATTCTATCATCATGGTGGTAGTCAATCATATTTCCAAATATGCTCATTTCCATGCTCTTCAACACTTGTTCACAACATCCAAAATTGCTCAAATATTTATGGATAATATCTTCAAACTCCATGGAATGGCTCATTCTATTATTTGTAACTGTGGTACAACTTTTACGAGCATTTTTTGGCAAGAATTATTCAAGCTCCAGGGAACTCAATTGCATCTTAGCACGACCTATCATCCCCAAACTGATGGCCAAACAAAAGTAGTCAACAAGTGTTTGGAAACATATTTGAGGTGTTTTTCATATGACATACAACATCAATGGATTCAGTTGTTTCCCTTAGCTAAATGGTGGTGCCACAACTCTTATCATATTTCCACTCATATGACTCCATTTGAAGTAGTCTACAGACATAAACCATCATCATTTCTCCCATACATGTCAGGAGTCTCCAAGGTTCAGGAGGTTGACTGCAATATTATAGTACACATGACCATTTTCCGTACTCTTAAAGAAAATTTGGTCATGTATTAGAACTTCATGAAGCAACAGGAAGACCAGGGTCATTCTGAACGTCAATTTGTTGAAGGGGACCAAGGGTTTCTTTGTCTACAACTGTACAAGAATAATTCACTAAAATCCCAGTAGTGTAAAAAATGGGCCCCCAAATTCTATGATCCTTATATTATTCTCAAATACATGGGGCCAGTGGCATATCGATTAGCCTTTCCCAACCACTTCAAGCTACATCATGTTTTTCATGTCTCATGCTTGAAGAAAGTGATTGGTAGCAAGTGCCACACCTAGACTAGTCTACTAGAGTTGGATGAAGAAGGTTCCATTTGGTTTCATCCCCAATCCATATTGGGCCAGCATGAACGTCGTCTTCGTCAACACACTATTAAGCAAGTTCTAGTTCAATGGAAGGATACTCCACTAGAATATTCCACCTAGGAGTCAACTACCATTCTGCAACAATTTCCTCATCTTAAGCCTTGAGGACAAGGATATTTTTCAAGGGGGAGGGTATGTTATGGACCTAACCTCCCTAACCCCTCACCTATATAGAATAATATATTTTCCATGTAATAAAGGCCGACATTAGTTAATAAGGCCTATTTAATAAATATGAACAAATCAATGTAAGAAGACCTAATAGAAGCTTTCACTTCTAGAAATATATTCCTCTAGAAATTTTTTAAGAAGATAGAATTAGTATAAATAAGAGTAGGAGGCATGAGAAAGATTTGTCTTGATAATTATTGTTTTATCATTTTCATCACCTGAATGAGCAAAAGAGGGACACTTGCAAGTCCAGTTGGGTTAGTTGGACAGGACATAAGTTAGTGCAAGAGTTAGAAACATCAAGCACAAGAAATAAACAAACAACTAAGCTAATAACAATTAAAGAAACTAAACTAAAGTGCATAAGGAAAGTAGAACCAAAAATAACCAAACAATTGACCAATATTCATGCCACCAATGGATAGATTGTATTAGTGGGAAAACACCAAAGATAAAGGGAGACTTATGGGTCCCCTCTTCCTCCAAGGGAGGGCTCTTGAACCCCCAATGAGAGATCTCTTCTTACAAATGGAAAACTAGAAAGGAGATGGTGAAGAAATCCAAAGCTCATTCACTCAAGAGGTGATGTGAATAGCCCAATGAGATGGTTCTTGTATGCTCCAATGAGGAAAGAGGTTTCTTGCAGGAGAATAGAGGCAGCATAACAATACAAATAGATTCTTGAAAACATAATGCACCCATGGCCTCTTTTTATAGCAAATCTTTGAGGCATTATCCAACCGGTCTTTAGTGTGAACAAGGGGGCCTTTAGGGCACCCTTGGGTCTTTGACCAACCCCCCACTCGGATTCAGCTTGGATTTGAGGGTCAAATTGACTTGAGAGATGAACCAGAAGTGGGTGAGGAGCCAACAAGAACCATAAATGCGTTGTTCTTGGAAGTGTGCGGCTTTGCTTGTAAACAGTCATGCATTTCGAGCATATGCACGGGTTTTCCTATATAAAGTAGTGCATTTCGCATGTGTGCGTTCTTCCTTTGGTGAATTTGGGAACTTCAATTTTTTGACCCAATTGTATAGTTTTTGCCTCTTGGAAATTCATTTTTGAAGCTGTCGGTGAACTAATAGGTGTTTGGAGATGTTGGATTCCTATAGCCATTTGCAGATGAAAATTCAGTGATAATAGATGCCCCCTGATGTATGAGGTTATGAGCATACGTATAGTTGAAATACATCAATATTTCTTCTACTGAGAGTACCATTGTAAGAAAGAGGGTTTAGAGGAATTTCAAGAGAGACCCATTGGAGGGAGAGGGGGACATGTGGCACCCAAACCTTTCGATAGATGTGGAAAAATAAAATTGTGTGCAAATGAGGCGGTCATGCCCCATGCTCGTGTCATGTAACTCAAAATGTGTAAGACAGTAACTGAAGTTATATGTTGATGTAGATAACTGCAGCACCCTCTGGGGTGGTTTGATAATGGTAGATGGCAATTTTTATGGTGAACATACTCTGAAAAGAGGTGATGACACTTGTAAGAAGTGTCGATAATTCATTGGCATTGATAGCCCAACAAATTTCAGAGGTCTTCAACAAATATAAAAACAATTGCAATAGTCGCAAAGTAAGACCCACTGTAACATGAGATAGTGTTGAATTCGAATGTTATGGGGGTCAACGACAGCAAAGAACAATGGTGGTTTTCCCTGTGCCATCCGAGACTCCTCATTGTAAAGGGAATGAGAGTCAAGATATTGTCACCCTTCTAGAAACTGTGTTGATGTCAACAGAAAGGGAGACGCGACTCCAAGAAGCAAAGGGCTTCATGAAATCCACTAGATGAGATTAGGAACTGATGAGGTACATGGACGAAGTCAAAATGTGGTGAGACTCAAGACTACCCTTGGTTGGGGATATATGTGAAGTATGAGTGGAAGCAACCGTGAAATGAGATTTAGTGTTAGGGGAATGACTAGACGTGGGTTAAATTGTTCCAAAGGCGTGACAAAGTGGACAAAATCAGAGATCAAGGGTACATGGACTATGGGATACTCGAGGTTTTTATGGATGATGTCAACAAGAGTAGAAGGTAATTAATTCCCCAACCAAGGGAAACATGGGCTGCTTTTCCAGGAAAAGAAGGTGACCAATGGCGACGACAAAAAACTATGTAAATGTTGGAAACAAAGGCTTTTTACAATTACCAAATGAATAAAGAATAATTTGGTATGAGTGTACAGATATAGAAACGGGTGCCCCAGTGAAATATGGCTTGGCCTGTGAGGGCGCAAGTTGCATGGAGAATGGGTGGAGGCCCCATAGGTGGGTTTTTGTATGAGGTGAGAATGGAGGGAAATCTACAGATGGGAAAACTAACTGTGGATGAAATGGATGGTTATTGATACTATGGAGGTGCAGTCAAAATAGAACCATGATACGATAACCTGGGAGTCCATTGGGAAAGCTAGAAAAATGAGGAGAAGGAGTATGTGGTTGATTCTCAAAAATGTGTAAGACTATCAGAACTCCCATCCCTAAAGGGTGAAAACAACATGAGTGTCAAACTGCCAAGGTGAACTGTTAATGGGACAAATCATGTGGGGAAGAGTGCTACCAGGTGACAGTACCAAATTGCAGTGGAGGTGTTAGTACTATGGAGCTAGATATGAGTATCCTACAGGTGAATGTCAGAGGGTGTGACTGGGAGATGCAATTGGTATTCATAAAGAATGACTACATGCTAGTGTCGATCATATAACTGAAGGGGCTTGTGTTGAATTGTGATGACCAAGTACCTGCACACATTAAAATCGAATAAACGATGTGAACAATATCTGAACATAAAGAATGTATAACAGTTATTTGATAATTTTGAACATGAGTATGTGTACCTGAGTCTGTCATGGAAAGATGTTCCGTCGGGGAAAAGTGAAAATGATCACCCAATGAAAATGACCGTGTAAGTGGCTGAAAATGGTTCGGAAAATGGAGCTTAGGGGCTCATGTACCAAAAAATGAAAGTGGGGAAAAGGGCTTAGATATGGATGGTGGGTCCATAATGCCATCCCATTTTCACTGACACTATGGGCGATTGGGCGGTAGTTTGGTGGGAGGACATGGAACTCCCCTTTACTCGAGGACTGATGAAGAAATATAATGAATTACATTCACATGAGAATTGGTATGAAGTGTCAAAGGAATATCAGGCAGATATGTGTGGCGTTCCACGGCTAATGTGTGGTGTACATATGGGATAGATGGGCAATGATGAGTGTAATTGTAATTCCCATATTCATTGCATATTGCATAGGTGAAATTGGTTCATATATTTTGTTTTCGTGTGGTTGATAACTCTGTAGTAGCATGGGACATACTTAGTGGAGTGGCAAGCAAAAGGGATGCTTGAGGAAGCTAGATAAAACTGTGTAGCTCAGGAAGAGAAGGACATTTGTGAGTGGGGTGTCCTTTTCTTTCACATAAGGCACAAGGGAGTTGAAGTCGGGGAGCTAGTGAAGTGATGGGATCTTTATTCTTTTGTCTGCCTCTAGCCATAGCAGTGGTTCTGGAAATTGGGGGTGAGGGTGGCATGGCCGGAGTTAGTACTGGGATCTGCATAGGGATTCCCTCTAACTGAGGGAGGGATAGCTGAGGAACCATCCCGGGTGGATGTAGATACTATACAGGGATGGCGAGTACCATGTTTAGAAAGGTAAGTGTTGCGGCTACCTAGAATGCTTCGAATCTAGGTGGGTGGTAAAAAAAGGGAATTTGGGTAAGCCAGGGGGACTGCCTCCCAAACTTGGAGGGGTGGAAGATCTGTGATAAGTGGTGTGGTGGCTCTCTCAGGGAACTCCTGAGGTAGTATTTCTTCAACTGGTGAAACTTTGATATGGAGAGGGGACTTAGTGATAGGAGTATTTTCTCTGATGTTTGTTTCTTTAGAGGAAACTACACACACTTGTGCTGAAAAAGATGGGTTTAGGAACAGTGGCGCTCCCTGATAAGTGCCCAATATGGATGGGTCTTGGAATAATCCAGGGCCAATGTTGACAACTGGAAAATCATCCGAGCTAACACGGAAAAGGGGGAGTATGTTATCGATTTTGGTGGAATGGTTAGGCTCGTAATGTAAGTTGATCAATGGTGATGATATTCCCATTGTGGGGGAACATCATCGTACAAAACACATAAGAGGTGGGTGCCTTCATAGCATACATGTAGTTGTGTCCGAACAAGATATTGTAATCAAGTTGGGCATCAATAACTTCAATGTAAATGAGGATGGTTTTTCCCCCAAGTTCTATGGGGGCATTTTTACAAATCCCTACGGAAGATGTTGGTTGATCGTCGTAAGATCAAAGGGTGATGGCCGAGGGTACTAGCTTAGGGGAGCCAATTTTCTACCATACGTGTTTAGACATGATGCATGTGGATGCACCTTCATCAATGATACACCGATAAATTGTGGTGTTCCATATCTTAACTAGTATCTGGAAGGTTGCTCGGGCGGGAAGATGTGTTTCTCCACTATCAGAAAGAGATGTGATCAACTGCATGTCAGCTGGGTCAACTGTCCCCAAGGTAGAAAGAGAGTATTTTTCGCTGTTATGGACAGGTTTGGAGGACCTCCAACACAGACATGGTTGTAGGNCCTAGCATGAGGGTTATGCACATTCCGCCATAAAGGCACACACGGTATGCGGGGAATGGGTTATGCGTTAGAATGTGGAATCATCAATCATTGTCCTATAGTAGCTAGAAGTGTTTATGAGGTGGTTGGGGCAGAGTTGGGAGGCATACCTTATTGATGGTTGCGGGTTTGCAGAATAATTTATTTATTGGCGAGGAGGACACTGCGATAACCTTGAATTCCTGGGTTGAGTGGCACCCGAGTTTGGAGATTTCCCCGTTTGTGGTGGGGCAGGGTTGATCACGTTTTGGGTTTTCATCACACCTTGGTATGGTATGGGTTTTTTTAAAACATCTGAAGGTGGTGGTTGCAAATACTATTGTGGGGCCTACTGAGGGGTAGATGGTGCCAAAGGGCCTTGTGAGTTCATGGATGCCCTCATCCATTGGAGATCAAGAATTTGGGGGAAATGATGAGTATAATGTCCATACTCACCACATATAATGCAAGGGAAGTTAGTCCAAATATTGTTGTTCTTCCCTTGTCGTGGTTGATTGTTATTAGTTCCCCCTTGGGGGTCTTGGTATTGGTTTCCCCCTGCAGGATGGTTGTGGGGGTCATTCCCTCCTGGTCCTGAATTGTCATTGTTTCATTTTTTTCCTTTCTGCTTATGAGTCAGATTGGCCGTATTCATCTGTTCAAATGTATGAACCTTTTGAGTGGGAAAGGGTTGAACAAAGTTGATGTCGGCATGTGGTTATCCTGGTGGAGGATTAAATAGCTGGGGAGGACTAGGAAATGGGGAATATGGTTATATCCAGGGGTTGGGGGTGGACCTGTACTGGATTGAGAGACCGTATATGGCATGGGTACTGGTGGGGGTGCCCCCAATGACTAAGGGGGAACAACATGATATGATTATTGGTAAAGGGTATGGGGGTAATAGTATGGACCTCCATATATAGGCGGATATTGGGGTGTACCGTACATAGGTTGTGGTTGAATGTATAGATTGTGGTGTGTTGTGGTACCAATCAATCCATCCGTTGAGTGAGACATCCCAGGTTTGTCCTGGCCGAATGGTACGGGTCTCAGGGCATCAGGTAGTACTGTATATAAGTATCCTGACTGTGCATAAATGAGGTCATATTGTTCAGCCTTGCTGATGACTTCCTCTTCAGTTTGGGGGAAGGTGGAGGCCACATATTTGGCAAGGAGGGAGATGAGTGATATGAGAAACCATTCAAAGAATTGTTGTTTGGTGGTTTCTGCTTTGCATAAACTAGGTCGTCAATGCCATTCGTGAATGTGGTCAGCGATATGTGTGGTTGAGGTTTGTTTAAACTCGAATAGTAGTTCGAGACCATTGTCATGGCAGATTGGTAATTGAAAGAAGGTCAAAAATGCTTTGGCCAAAGATTCAAAAGTCACATGGGACCCTAATTTTTCGTCTACATACCACTTGGTTGATGGGCCTGTGAGTGTGTACTGAAATAACCTTAATTGGAAGGAGTCATCCATGATGATTTTTGAAAATCACCATAAGTGGAAGGTCATGATGTGTTTGTCGGGATCTTCTCTCGCCTTGCCTTCAAACTTGGGAATGTTTGAAGGTAGTTTGGTAGGCATTGCAGGCCATGCGGGGTCGTGCAATATAGGGTCATTTGTGAGTTTGCTTAGATCTGGTATGTTGAGGGAAGCCAAGTATGGGATCTAGAGTGGTGGTGGAGAGTTAGTTTCAGCAATAGTGTGAGTGATTTGTGTACCTGACCCGTGAGGGGGGTTAGGTGGGGTTGTACTTCCCCCTTGGGAAGAATTTTCCCCCCTGCTTCCTTGTAAAGAAGATCTAGTGGACGGTTGGCCTTGGGAAGTGGAACCAAGTAAAGTGGAACCAAACAAAGTTGATCCCAAGATAGTAGCACTCATAGGGGTGTGAGAGGGTGGAGCCGATGAGTTGGAAAGACTAGGAACAAGTGTCTGTAATGATGGGGATTCCGTAGGTACCCTATGATGTCCGACTAGAAAAGTGAATGTGTGAAAATGGTGATGAGAGTAATAAATGAACAAGAGACTCTATATAACTTGGACCTTCACAATATATCTCACAATCATTTTGCAATCACAAGAGTATTATACATAAATCAATTGACAAAGAATCATATATGTGGGTAGGTGGATTTTGTCTATGTGGGAGAACAAAGAAAACAAATGCTCATGTCCTAAAAAGACGTAACATCCTTCCTCTCAAATCGCACTGGACCTTCCAATAGCACTCAACAGTGGGGTCTGAAGCCACTGGAAGAGGAACTAGTGAAGGATGAAACAATCAGTCATGATGAGGGGTAGAGGGTGCATATCCCAAAAGAGCTAGAAATATTTCCCAATAGCCACACAAAATACGATCAAGGTGCAATTGCAACCCACAATTGCCACCTGGGTAGATGTCCTAAAATTTGGTCAATAGGTACCTCGGTCAAAGTGCGACATTTAGATTTTCAGCCTCAGAAATGGGTCACGGGTTGGACCCCGTCCAAGAGGTGGGTGCCTCAAGGGGGGACACACAGAACAACCGTACCTCGGCCTTTGACCCTTCACAGGTATCTCCCTGCCTTATGGCGTTAGACACACTTGACTTGGAGGATTTAAAGTTCCCTATTTGACAACTTCTAATGTTTGAAGATGTGAGAACCAAATAACGAGGAGTTATTTGGATGCCTATCCCTAAGATCCTACCTAGACTAAAAAAATTATTTTGGCACTTCCTATGGAGGAAAACTTAGTGAGTTTTTAGAAAAAAAATTAGATGTGGTTGTTTGTGAGATTGGGGGTGTGAACCAATCTCGTTCAAATTAAGTGGGAGTGGATAGTTCCTTCAAGAAAAGGGTGGGGCATTTCAGAATCCCTTTTGGGGGAAACTTGCTTCAACCTCCACAATTCAAGATGAAACTATGTGAGTGAATAGTGACTTTGTGTGTGATCAAGTGATAAAATGTGCCAAAAATTTTAATAAGTTATGTGTCACCTTGCAGTATGTGGACTTTGTGTGGTCCTTACAAGTCTTGATTACCTATCTTACTAGATGCCATTGGTACAACCTTGCAGAATTTTAAAGTCCCTAGAGAACTAGCATGTGGACATGTGGGTCCTTACCAATCCTTTAACTACCTAATGTGATTTAATCTAAGAAAGCTTCAAGAGACTATCCTAGATTGTGGACATGTGGGAATGTATGGGCCCGTTACAATGATCTTTAAACTCCCCTAGTGATGTAAAATAAAAAAGTAGCTTCAAAACTATCCTATCTTTGTAGCATGTGGGCATGTATGGGCCCTTACAAATTTAATATGTTTGAAAAGAAACTAAGAGGAGTCCCAAGGGGGTTGTTGTCCTCTCCTAAAGATTTCGTCTTTAAGATAGATGAAATCTTCCCTCAATCGTTTTTTAGATTCTCAAGATCGCTCTATGGTGCGAGAGAAGAGCATACTCTATGATTGAAGTTTGATTTCTGGTCCCTATGCAAGTGTTTATATATGTGGTATTGAATGATTCCAACATAGCTTTTACAATCAAAGCAAGCCATCCATGTGGAAAAATGAAAGCAAAAAGAGGAGAAATATGGATTTTAACCCTCTAAGTGCCTATGTTTTGATTAACCCTTCATGTGGAGAGCGAATCTAAGTGTGGTGCATATTAAAAATTGCATAGAATCAATATTTAGAAGACTATGGGCCTTCAAAACATCACAAAAAACCCTTACAATGTTGAATTTCTGGACAGGTGTGCGGGTCACAGAGTAGACAGAGGTGCATGTGGCGCCAATGCACAAATAAACAATGACCTGTTGGCACAAGTGCACATAATGCGCTGAAAAACATGTTCGACAACATAGGTATTCCAACAGAGGATGAACACCTTCAGTAACCACTCACATAACCATATCAAAGATCAACACACCGATGTTTTCACGTTGTAAAACCCCTACGGGGAAACATCCACGGCACCAGCCAACGCGACCACTTGGAGCAATTTATTAATGCAAAGAAAAATATTACAGAGAGATTTTACAAGAGAGTTTCTCACAATCGATCATC
>JASDQU010107205.1:125860-138528 GCA_032191745.1 Picea mariana | reverse complement strand
CTTGAGTGAAGCTCGAGGCCTTCGACGCAGAGTTACCGAGAGAAGAGTGACTCGGGACGAGTCACAGGTGAGTGTTGGGGGCTTGTTGGCCCTCAACCAAGTTTTGAGGAATACTTGGTCATAGTTGATTGTTTGGTACTTCGACTGCCTGTCGAAGAAGGAGCGCATAACGAAGAGGAGATCACGGGATCTTGCCACCTTTTGTGGAACCTTTTTGGTTTTTTGGGAATATTGTAACGGGAAAGGGATGTCGGCCTTTGTTTAGGCCTTTTTCTATGTATAAATAGAGGTCTAGGCCATGTAATAAAGGAGGCCTTGTCTAGTCGATGGCTTAGTGCATAAGTTGGATATATGTGATCAGAAGTCTGTGTGACTGTAAGAGCTCTGTGCATGCTGTAATAGTGTTGAGTGCATAGAGTGTGAGAAGGCTTAGTGCTTGGATCTACCCGGGGAAAGAGGATCTAGCGAGCTGCGCAGATTTCTTGCCCTGTGTGGGGTAAGGGTCATTAAAGCTCCGTGCTGTAACTGCTTGACCGAGATAATATAAAGAAGACTTTGTGGACGTAGCCCTAGGGTGGGGGTGAACCACGGTAACTCTGTGTACTATGCTGATGTGTTTGTTTCTCTCTTGCTAAGTGTTCTGATATGTTTAGATAGATTTATTGATGCTTTGTGCTTATGAGATATGAATTCATGCTAGACATGATACATAAGATGCTAAGTGCTTAATGTATTGAGTATAACATGTTTATCATTGCTAAGTGCTAGATATAAGTAATTACTGCAGTGCTCTGTGCTTTCTGTGAAGTGTATTAATGAATGTATGTTAGGAAATAACTGATGCTAAGTGCGTTGTAAGCAAGATAATCACAGATTTGTGTCCCAGCTAAGGTTGCAGACACCTGAGTCTTGCAACCACCCCTGCCTCTACCTCGGGTGAGACTTCATCTGCTTCGCAGGTGTTGCCTAAAGGGCGGGTATTTAGGGCTTTGTTGGTGCGCTCTTGAGCATTGAACCCTGGGTCTGCCCCTGTTCCAACACTCATGTAACCAAATATCAACAACCCTCTTCCACAAGGCCTGCATGATTGCACACAGAAAAATATGAATAAAGGTGAGGTGGTTTGGCTTAAATCCCATCTTTCTCATTTTGAAAAAGAGTTCAAGTGCATCCTTTCCATTCCCATGTAGCCCATAACTAGTAATCCTTGCTTTCCAAGACACCACATCTCTCATAAAAATTCTATCAAACAATCAACGTGCAACTTCTCGCTCCATATTTCCCAATTCTATGCATGTCGGAAGCACATTCACCATGGTAACAAAATCCAACATAACATCTTCTACCCTCATTCGAAGAAACAGTGACAAAGCCTCATGGACTTCATGGGGACCTTCAAATTCCTTATCAAGCTTGTCTACATCCATTAGAATCCTAATTTCTCCACCTTTAGTCATGATCTTCAATAGATTTAGAACTTTATTCAACAATTTCTTATCTATTTCCATTGCTTGTGAGGGATTCTCAACTTTTGGATGAGAGATATCATTTCCATCTTTGTGGAATGTTTTATTTGGTATGTTTTGGCTCTTCTTGGGTTCTTTCTTTGTTTTAGGTTTCCTCGAAGGCCCAACTTCGTTGCGAGTTGAGGATTTAGCAATAGGCCCCTAAGAAGAATTTTCTTTGTGCTTGGGGTTTTTTTCCCTTTTAGGAAGTTTACGAGGTTCCTTCTTTAAATTCTCTAGGCCCCTTGATTCATCTTCTTTTTTTTGTTTGGATTTTCCTCGATTTTTGGAGTAGGTTATGTTTCAATGTGTTTCTCATATTTTAATTGATCCGAATTATTTTTGGCACGAAATGAGAGCAGAGATATAATAAATAAATGTACAGAGATATATCATATATCCAATAATATAACAAATATATATCAAAGATATAACCATAAACACAGAGGTGCATTAATACACAATTTCTATTAATGAGCGAAATGTACAAAACTGTAGAAATACAGAGTGAAAGACTCGTTATAATGGTGACAACTTATCTCTGAGAAGAGATGTGACATCTACTCGCATTCACAAGAAGATGATTGTTACAATGAGGCTCCAAAGGCCCTTTTAACATAAATAAAATCCAAAACCCTACCCCGGAAGATGAAAAGCCAAAAATTTTGTGGACCCTGTTTTGGGTAGTTTGGTGTATCAACTTCCCGGGGGCATAACTTTGGCATACGATCTTAGTTTGGGGTGCATGATAGCTCGTTGGAAAGGTATCATAGAGGAGATTCATTTTGGGGGCTCAATCAAAGCCTTCAACTGTCATTGATGTGCTCGATCCTGAAAAAAATTCATTTAGGCCCTCAAAATGGCCCCGGAAGCCTAGAAACAGAAAAATTGCTAAAAATAGTAAATTGCCATAAGACTGTTTTGAGCCAATTGGAATACTAAGGTGGGTGGCCATCGATATCCACCTGGATAAATCCTCCCTCCTTTGGAAGCAATGGTCTCCATTGTGTTGAGTGCCCAGGGGAGAGGGAAAATCGTTTGTTGAATCTGCATCTTAATGAGCTTCTTGTCTTGCTGGAGAAGTTGCACTGCTTAGCTAGTTGAAGGTTGTCATGAACCTGTGGTTGGAAGAGTTGGAAATTTTTAACATTCTAGCTACATGAGATGACTATGTGCAGGAGGAATCCTTGCGCTTTGTTGCAATCTTGTCGACCTGCTTCTACTGGATAGAAGGTGCTTGGGATGAGGCTGTAGTGGTTGCAGTGTCCTTTTGTTCACCTTTTGAACATATTGTGAAGAAGCTAAATTTTGTAGTATGATATATTACCTTGCGACATTGTTTAGGTGGGACAATAGTTGGAACCACCTCTGGTATCTTGTAGAGATCACCCCCAGAGTAACAATGACACCACGGGGTCGAGACACATAGATAGCTTAGCGCTTCCACATATATGGTTGGCCCAAGAGAACATCACAGACATCCAGCGGGGAAACATCACATAATACCTCATCCTTGAAGGGTTGGATGTCGTATGACAATCGACACTATTGGCTGACACAGAGATTGAGTCCCTAGCGAAGCCACCCGATGTTGTATGGTTATAGGTGTGTTGTTTTCAACGATCCCAACTGTTAGACAACCTCTTCTGAGATGAGATTCTTCTGGCTTCTGTTATCAACAATAAAATGCAGCGGGGTCCCCTTCACGCACATCTTTGAATGAAAAAGGTGCCCCCCCTCCTCAATATATGTTGGTTCTTCTGGTGAATTGTTGTGGTCGCAACAATAGCAATGGGGTCTATGTCGATGATCTGTCTTCTGCCAGTATTTTTTGAATCGGATTCTGAATCAAGGTTTGGATCCTTGTCTTTGATCTCGACCACTAATGATTGTTTTGAGCGACGTTCATTAGTGTTGTGCCAGGGGATTTTGTGGAAATCGCCCACTTTCTAGTGTCCTTCTTCATCTTTATCTTACCCTTCTTTTCTTGTGGCTTGGACGGGTTTTCGGGAGGCTGTTTGTTAGGGTCATCTTTATCATAGTTTGGTTGTTTTGAATTTGTAGACCCGAACTCCCATTTGTTTTGGTGCCTAAATTTTTTCTTGATTTTGACAACATATCGATAGGAAGCTCCCAATGATGAAATGTCTAGGAAATCCATTTCGGTTTGGATGTACCTATGCAGAGCCGCACAGTATTTCAGAACTAGATGTCATGCAGAGTCTTTGATACCTAGCTTGGTGCGTAAGGTATGGAAATTATTTTTGAAATCTGACACTGTTTGGTCCCTCTCTTTCCACAATGTGGACCATCTCATGTATTGGTCGTCATAGTTACCAACAAGGTAATATTATTCCTTGACCGCATCCACAAAAAATTCCCAAGTGGGCTCGACCCCATATATTCCAGACTCCTCTGTGGAACCTTGCTCCCGATAATTTTTCCACCAATATTTAACACGGGGGAGAGCCTTAAGGAGTGCAAAGGTGATCTTTTCCATGTCGGAGAAATTGTGAACAAAGAAATAACCTTCTAGCATATTTATCCATTTTTCTAGGGCATCCTCATCTATCTGTCCTTCAAATACGAGAATATCAAAATTAACTTGTACCTTGAAAGGCAAGGTTCCTCCAAAGTGGTTGCTTGATGAATATGTGCCTATTATCGACAGACGTTGAAGGATGTGGGAAAAATTCTTCATCATTTCGTCCCTTTCTCCCATGAGAGCTTGCTCAAGCAACAAATTAATAGAATCTTTCGCTCCATCGTTTTTATTTTCTTCCACCATGGAGGATTTCTTGGGCATGCGAGAGATATTTTCCTCAAGAGAGACAAGATCGAGACCCAACTTTCTATACTCAGACTTCATCGGGGACATGCACTAAAAAATGATCCCTACTCTGATACCACTGATCCAGATTATTTTTGGCATGAAATGAGGGTGGAGATATAATAAAGAAATGTACAGAGATATATCAGATATCCAATAATATAACAGATATATATCATAGATATAACCATAAACATAGAGATATAGTAATACACAATTTCTATTAATGAGTGAAATGTACAAAACTGAAGAAATACAAAGTGAAAGACTCACTAGAATGGTGGCATCTTATCTTTGAGAAGAGATGTGACAGATACTCTCATTTGAAAGAAGATGATTGTTACAATGAGGCTCCAAAGGCCTTTTCAATATAAAGAAAATCCAAAACCCTGCCCTGAAAGATGAAAAGCCAATAGTTTTGTGGACATCGTTTTGGGTAGTTTGGTGTATCAACTTCTCGGGGACGTAACTTTGGCATACGATCTTCGTTTGGGGCACACGATAGCTCGTTGGAAAGGTATCATCAAGAAGATTCATTTTTGGGGCTCAATCAAAGCCTATGGATATCATTGACATGCTTGATCCCCAAAAAAATTCATTTAGGTCCTCAAAATGGTCCCAGAAGCTTAGGAACCGAAAAACTACTAAAAATAGTAAATTTCTAGAAGACTATTTTGAGCGAGTTGAAATAGGTGGGTGGCCACCGATATCCACATGGATCATGAATTTTTCAAATATTTTATCTATAGACATCTCAATAGTATCGATAATTTTATTCCTCATTTCGTTAAAAAGATAGTGCTAGTCTCCATAATTGGATCCATGTTATATAAAAAATATTAATTACTAAAAATATGTCAATTTAACTCAATATCTATAAATTTGGCTTTAATACCAAATACAACATAAAAACTATGTCATGTGCTTAGTAATTTGAAAATATAATAATATAATTTAATAATTAATATGAGATTCCTTTACAATTACAATTAGAACCCAATAAATAGGTCTACTAGTGTCATTTCACATAAAGGGTTTGTCTTTAGTAATAATTTCTAAATTAAATTATTATCTACTTTTCTATTATTGGTTATTAATATATATATTTTTATTGTTTATATACCTAACAATTCATTGGTGAATACATATAATGTCTAATGTCTAATATAATAAAGCATAATACACTTGTGAAGACTAAATCTTAATGTATTAATAGCAACATCATTGCATGAAACAAAAGTTAAGATTTTACTATAACACTTTTAACACTAAAGTTAATATATCAAAATCCATTCATATGTTCATATATTCATAATATATAATTCTCAACAACCATTATAAATACATAACCATTATTGTAAGATGATGCTCATGGTCTAAATTATTATCAAAACTAGTTCAAAACTTAAGAACAAAGATAAAAATTTCGAAGATCAAGGATCCTATTGATCTTAGAGATATCCAAATCTAACCACATAGTAATAATAGGAAATCAACATTAATATCCCAACCTTATGACATTACAGGACTACATTTACCATCCTAGGGATGATACAATAAAATAATGCTTCTAGCCATAATATCGAATTATACCTAAGACCCTTAGGGTTATCATATTTTTCTCTTCTTATGTCCCATTTTTTTCTCTTTAAGAAGTTGAGTTGCATTAGCAATACACTAAAAAAAAACTCATGCTCATTAGGTTGGGCTTGCAAATTTCCAAATCTCACATGACACTAATCCTGCTATATTAAAACTCAACCTTAAGACTTATGACATATATGCTTGGTCTACCTAATAATATAATATCGAATTATACATATTTTCTCTTCTTATATCCCATTTTTTTTCTCTTTAGGAAGTTGAGTTGCATTAACAATACACTAAAAAAACTCATTAGGTTGAGCTTGCAAATCTCACATGACACTAATCCTCTTATATTAAACTCAACCTTAAGACTTATGACATATATGCTTGGTCTACTTAATAATATTTCTTTTGATTTATCTAAGTTAAGCTTTTATTAAAGGGATTAATCCTTTAATCCAATTAGGGTTGGACTCGACAACTTATCAATGATCGAAGTATTGAAGGAAGATCTTGAAGGTGGAACAAACTTCAAGTTGCTGATAATTATTCCCTATGAAACTATTAACTAATCCATGAATAAACATAGATAGTGTACATGGTGTCCAAACAAGAATATGCTATAATTTGGCATTGATAGGGGTGGTTAAATGCACTCATAAAACTTAAAGTAATATAAATTCATATACTAACTAGTATCAATAAGAATTAAGAATTAATTTATTTGAAAAGGGGCTTTCAAAATAGGGCATTAAAGTGGCATTCCGAAAATATTAGAAGCGGAATAAGGCTTTTAGGGTATAACCCTTAAAAGTTCATCATCCTCTCCTAAAATGAAGAGATATAGGTATCATTGGATGTGGGATTGTGTAGTGTTGATAGGTGAGTTGTATAAATGATAAAAACTAAGCCAACATTTTCTTGAAAGAATGAAGTGGTCATCAAGAGTGAAGATACTCTTACAATTCCATTAATGGAATAAGGCTTTTAGGGTATAACCCTTAAAAGTTCATCATCCTTTCCTAAAATGAAGAGATATAGGTATCATTGGATGTGGGATTGTGTAGTGTTGATAGGTGAATTGTATAAATGATAAAAACTAAGCCAACATTTTCTTGAAAGAATGAAGTGGTCATCAAGAGTGAAGATACTCTTACAATTCCATTAATGGAAGGGGTAGGTGTATAATAAAATGATAATTATACACTAGTTTTTTACATAATTATTCCTTATAAAACTATTAATTAATGCATGAATAAACATAGGTAGTGTACATAGTGTCCAAAAAAGAATATGCTATAATTGGGCATTGATAGGGGTGGTTAAATACAATCATAAAACATAAAGTAATGTAAATTCATATACTAACTAGTATTAATGAGAATTAATTTATTTGAAAAGGGGCTTTAAAAATAGGGCATTAAAGTGGCATTCCAAAAATATTAGAAGCAGAATAAAGCTTTTAGGGTATAAATCTTAAAAGTTCATCATCCTCTCCTAAAATGAAGAGATATATGTATCATTGGATGTGGGATTGTGTAGTGTTGATAGGGGAGTTGTATAAATGATAAAAACTAAGCCTAACATTTTCTTGAAAGATTGAAGTGGTCATAAAGAGTGAAGATACCTTTACAATTCCATTAATGGAAGGGGTAGGTGTATAATGAAATGATAATTATACACTAGTTTTTTACATGCAACATCTTACTCATAGAAGAGACCACAATGAAAGAGGTGGAGACTCACCCATTTCAAGTTTTCAAAATCTATTGTATATCTTCAAATAGTAAGGTTGGTGTGGGAAGTAAATTATCCTTTTTCTTCATATAAACCATGAACACAATTATGAACACCCTTAATGTATCTCTCTCAGGGAAATAAGCAATTTACTATTCATTTGTTATAGGGTGGCTATGCTTTCTCAATGCATACCTATCCTTCCACCAACTCCTCCATGTGGCCTATGTGCATGTGTGTGTGTGTGTCAATCCTAATAGTTGGATACACATGTACTATTTTGGTGTCTTGGAATAGATTCGACGACTATTAAATATCAATCCCTCCCTCCCCTTCTCTTATATAGGCAACTATGTTCTATAAGATTAAATATGGAGGGCCAGAGTCCCTTTCTTCAAAAATTAAAAAAAATGTTGAACGCCTAGTCAAATACATCATTGAATCTAGTAGCTAGACCCCAAATCCTACCTACACATTATCTTGTCTGATCTTAATACATCATTGAAGATATAAATAGGGCATGAATGCCCCTAAATATCCCTAGGACACTATGCATTAGTGTTCCTTCTTCCACCCACATGTTACATTTACCCCTGCCACATCACCTAGCCAATGCATAGTGGAGGCCAAAGATTTTATTCCCCCAAGGTCACATCAATTTTTTTAAACACCCCATACCAACCCCTAATGCATTTGAAGAGGGAAACATGACAAACATTTCACCCACTATCAAAGTGGACATTTATGTTACAACCAATGTTACTGAAAACATTTTCCTAGGAGTTTCATATTCTCTTGAAGAGGTAGTGGCATACAAATCTCTCTTCTAGTAGTTTCAAGACATCTTCACATGATCCTATTAAATAATGTTTGGACTCAGTCCAACCATCATTGAACATCACATTGATACATGGTTGGATGCCTCCCTTATCTAACAGAAACAAAGGTCCCTCCACCCATCAAAATCTATGGCCATTAAAGTAGAGATTGATCAACTCTGCAAAGCTATATTAATTTACCCAATACATATACTTCACAGGTATCAAATCCAATCCTTATAAACAAAACACAAGGTACCATATGCATATGTACCAATTTCCATGATCTGAACCAAACATATCTAAAAGAAAACTTCTCTTTATTGACCAATTTATTAATGCATGTGCCAAACATGAGAAACTCTCCCTCATGGATGGCTTCTCAAGGTATAATCAAATTCAAATCCACTATGTCAAACAATACAAGACCACTTTTACCACACCTTGGGGCAGTTTTTCCTATCATGTCATGCCCTTTGGTCTCAAAAACACTAGATCCACCTTCTAGTGTGTCATGTACTACATATTTCATGATTTGGCACATATTAGTTTGGCTTGTGTTGACAACCTCACCACTCAATTAAAGAAATGGTTGCAACACCTAGAGGATCTCTGCACCATTTTCCTATGGTGTTGGAAGTACAACATCTACAAGTATGTCTTTTGCATCATCGTTGTTCACTTGTTTGGATTTATCATCTCCCATCAAGGAATCATAATCAAACCCTTAAAATTCCAAGCCACTAATGAATCCCTCCTCCATGGACATTGTGTTAATTACAAAGCCTACAAGGAAAAAAAAACTTTCTATGTTACTTCGTTCCTAATTATGCAACTTTCTCCCATGGATTCCTAATATTACTATGCCAAGACATCCCTTTCATATGGGACAACCAGGTGAAAAAATATTTGATGCATTAAAATAGACATTCTCAAATGCCCTCATTAATCATCCCCCTAGAGTTTAATAGGGATTTTATCCTTTACCTAGTCTCCCTAGCCATTTTATCCTTCACCTAGTCTCCCTAGCCATTGTCGTTGTTAAAGTGTTAGTCCAATAAGGGGAGGATGGCTATGAGCATGCCATTTATTATATGAGAAAGAACTTGTCA
The DNA here is from genome assembly GCA_032191745.1 of Picea mariana. Classification (NCBI taxonomy): domain Eukaryota; kingdom Viridiplantae; phylum Streptophyta; class Pinopsida; order Pinales; family Pinaceae; genus Picea; species Picea mariana. Next base: position 128,939 of record JASDQU010107205.1, on the reverse strand, counting down.
GTACCTCCACTCAATTATAACCATGAGAAAAAATCAACCTTATACATTGTCCATTCAATCCAAAAATGACGTCATTAATTTTTTCTCCATACCACAAAATTCGTAGCTAATTATAACCCTATGCATTATTCTCTAAGTTGGAAACTTATCAATGGTAAGTTTTGTCATTATATTTTTATTCTTCAAGAATTCAATCTTGAATTCATTTCCCCTAAGAGAAATAAGGCACTAGTTCTGAAAGAGTTCATCCTTTATCTCTCATCTGACATGTTAGAACCACCATTGAATGATGACTTACCCAATAAACATCTCTTCACCATCCCCTCAAACGATCCATGGTATAACGACATATTGACCTATATGCACATGTACAAATTTGGTCAACATCTTTCACATGACGATCATCATTGCATTTGATAAAAATCTCCTTGATATCTCTTCATCAAAGACATCCTTTATCAACGAGGAGTGGACACCATTTTATGTCGATTCCTAGATCACAAGGAAGCAAATTGGATCTTAAATGACTTACATAGTGGTTCTTGCAGTGGCCAATTATCAGAAATGGATACCACCCAAAGGATTTCCCATGAAGGATACTTTTGGCCTTCCCTTTATCATGATTTCATTCATGCCGTTAAGAGGTGCATGAAATGCCAAATATTCACATTTAAGTCTCTAGATCCACTAGCTCCACTGCATTTAGTTATCATGGTCAGTCCCTTCTATAAATGAGGGATCGTTTTAATGATATATAACCCTACATCTAGTCGGGGCCATAAATACATCATTGTGGTTGTTGATTATTTCATAAAATGGGACAAGGCCATGCCAACCTACAACAACAAAGCCAAGAGAGATGTTTTTTTTTTTAACCATGTCATCACTTGAGTCAATGTACCCAAGAAACTAACCTCTAACTATGACACACACTTAGAGAATGAATTATTCCAAGATTTGGATTCCCTCTTAGTTATTTTTTCACGAATTCACATATTCTTATTATCTATAGGCTAATTGTCAAGTTGAGGTCATCAATAAATTCCTCAAAACCATGCTTCAATGAATAATGAATCGGCATAAATATAACTAGAATCACATGCTCTTCTTGGAATTATGGGACTATAGGACATTCGTAAAAACTTCCATGGCTTCACCCCTTTCCACCTCATCCACGGGGACAAAGCAATTTTACCCATCAAATGTAAAATGCCTACTCTTTGGATGGTCGTCAAACTCTCCCTAACACTATTCCATTAAAACAAAAACTAATTGGATTGGAACAAAATAATGAGGATCATCACAAAATAAAAAATCCATGAAAAATTGATCCAAATCCCACTACAATAAACAAGTTTTCCCTTTCACCTTCACTGAAGGTGATCTAGTCCTTGCTTATGAAACAATCAATGAGACAATAGGGGTAGGAAAATTTGAATATATCTAGCAAGACCCATTTATCATTAAGAATTGTTTGACAAAGGGGGCATATGTGCTAGCCTTCCCCTAAGGAGGACTCTTCAAAGATCCCATCAATGGGTTATATTTCAAGTATGTCTACCCATAAACTAGCATACATTCTACATGCATTCATGTGTATATTTCATTCTTTGATTTTTTAGTTGTTAAACCTTCATTTTTCCATGAGTTTTGAGACCTAATAGTTTTCTCTCTATATATTCAAATAACCCCTTGACCTACGTATCACATTAAGTTTAGAGATGGTTATGGTCAATGAACTCAAAATCTAGTCTCCACGACATGGGCCATCTACTCACCTTTGCATACATTACTCTAGTCAAGTGGCATTTTCGCAAGTCTAACCATGAATAATCAAGTCAAGTATTCTACTGTGATCATATTACTTACTAACACAACACACCTACAGATTTTCCACCTTAGTGTCCACCTTGATTCCCAACTTCTTGTAGCTCATTTGAATAATGTTTACATTTTTCGTAATCCATGTCTTTTTATGAAATATTTACAAGTTAATTTTTTGTCAAATAATTTTGATACCATTACATTCATGCATATTGCTAGGAGTCATAATCAGTTTGGAGATAACATTTCAAATGATATCTTAGATTGGCATTATCACATTAAAAATATTTACACATAAAAAAGAAAAGAAAACATTACATGGCATCTATCATCAACCAATAACCATCATGCATGTAATTTAATCATAGGCATTCACATGTTTATCATTGCACAAAAATGCATAAATACCAAGAGCCAAAAAATTGTTTGTGTGTGTGTAAGTTTCAAAATGAAGGATGTACATCCATAAAATTAACCCCCATTGGGCATTATGTCAAAAAAAAATTAGTGCAAAATGTGGACTTTGTCCATACAATGTCAAAGTTTCACTATTGTGGAAGGTTCAAAGGCCCTATCTAAAGAAAACCCTTAAGAGGGGGGGCAACACCAACTCTACTAGCATGAGTGGCAACTGCAACTCTACCTTCTTAATCTTGAACAACGAAACCAACCAATGTGGCCCTCCTCATAATTGGATACTGCTATATTGGGATACCAACACAAGCATTGATAACCTCATCACTAAGGTTTTGTCAACCCTCCTCTATGATGCTATGTAGAACCAAGTCCAATCTCCTCTGTGGGTTAGTTGTAAGTCTCCACTCAAGATCATGATGAGGTTGTTGAGCTGCGGGACTTGCCTCATCATCATGACGACCTTGTTGTCGTCTGATTACTACTTATCCACTCGGACCTATATTAGGATCTATTCTTATCACTTGAGGCCCCATTGATCCCACATCTACACTCATTCATGTCAAATATAAGTTACACATACAAATAAAATATAAATCAAAAGATGCTAATCGAATCAAAATATGCTAGTAAATGATCACAAACATAATGACTTATCCATAGGTCCCCAACCCTCCCCTATAGGGGCCTAAATATTAGGGTGAATTCAAAAATCTATATCAACATATGGATCCTCCAAAACCACCATGAGTTTTTTCTTCCTCCAAGCAAAGAACATCGGGATGAAGTACTGACCTACCTCACCACCACCATTGTGATCCATAAGCTTCCCTTAGCACTA